>QRDG01000793.1:120050-191319 GCA_012064385.1 Puccinellia tenuiflora | reverse complement strand
ATTTCGTCGCGTGTGTCCTGATATTTTATGTACTTTCCTGCGAGCCGCAACTTTTGCATGCAAACTAACTCCGATAGAGGCTATTCCGGTGGCGCCGGGAGCTCTCGACAAGTTAAACAGAAGACCCAGACCGGGGCATCTTCGTCGGGGGTGTTTCGGGGGGGCAAGTCTTCGGGGGTCCTTGTACTCCGAACCAGGAGATGTTTACATTCGTCTCGTGTGTTCTGATATTTTATGTCCTTTTCTACGAGCCGCAACTTTTTGCATGCAAGCTCCGATAGAGGCCGATTCCGGTGGCGCGGAAGCTCTCGAAAAGTTAACATAAATACGGACCGGGGCATCTTCGGGGTGTCTCGGGGCATCTTTGGGGTCCTTTTACTCCGAACTAGGAGACCATTTACATTCGTCGCGTGTGGCCTGATATTTTATGTACTTTTCTGTGAGCCGCAAACTTTGCATGCGAGCTCCGATAGAGGCGATTCCGGTGGCGCCGGGAAGCTCTCGAAAAGTTGAACAAAGACGACCGGGGCATCTTTGGGGTCTTCGGAGGCATCTTCAGGGGTCCTTGTTACTTTGAACCAGGAGATGTTACATTTCATTCATCCCTGTGTCCTGATATTTTATGTACTTTTCTGTCGAGCCCGCAACTTTTGCATGCAAGCGCCGATAGAGGCGATTCGGTGGCGCCGGGAAGCTCTCGAAAAGTGAACAAAAGACGACCGGGGCAATCTTCGGGGGTATTCGGGCATCTTCGGGGGTCCTTGTTTACTCGAACCAGGAGACATTTACATTTCATCCGCCTGTGTCCGTGATATTTTATGTACTTTTCTGCTAGCCGCAACTTTTGCATGCGAGCTCCGATAGAGGCGATTCCGGTGGCGTCGGGAAGCTCTCGAAAAGTTGAACAAAAGACGACTGGGGCATCTTCGGGGTCTTCGGGGAATCTTCGGGGTCTTGTTACTCCGAACCAGGAGATTTTTACATTTCGTCCGTGTGTCCTGATATTTTATGTACTTTTCTGCGAGCCGCAACTTTTGCATGCAAGCTCCGATAGAGGCGATTCCGGTGGCGCCGGGAAGCTCTCGAAAAGTTGAACTAAAGACGACCGGGGCATCTTCGGGGTCTTCGGGCATCTTCGGGGGTCCTTGTTACTCCGAACCAGGAGATTTACATTTCGTCCGCGTGTGTCCTGATATTTTATGTACTTTTCTGCGAGCCGCAACTTTTGCATGCAAGCTCCGATAGAGGCGATTCCGGTGGCGCCGGGAAGCTCTCGAAAAGTTGAACAGAAGACGACCGGGGCATCTTCGGGGGTCTTCGGGGCATCTTCGGGGGTCCTTGTTACTCCGAACCAGGAGATGTTTACATTTCGTCCGCGTGTGTCCTGATATTTTATGTACTTTTCTGCGAGCCGCAACTTTTGCATGCAAGCTCCGATAGAGGCGATTCCGGTGGCGCCGGGAAGCTCTCGAAAAGTTGAACGAAAGACGACCGGGGCATCTTCGGGGGTATTCGGGGCATCTTCGGGGGTCCTTGTTACTTCGAACCAGGAGACATTTACATTTCGTCCGCCTGTGTCCTGATATTTTATGTACTTTTCGTCGAGCCGCAACTTTTGCATGCGAGCTCCGATAGAGGCGATTCCGGTGGCGCCGGGAAGCTCTCGAAAAGTTGAACAAAAGACGACGGGGCATCTTCGGGGGTCTTCGGGGCATCTTCGGGGGTCCTTGTTACTCCGAACCAGGAGATGTTTACATTTCGTCGCGTGTGTCCTGATATTTTATGTACTTTTCTGCGAGCCGCAACTTTTGCATGCAAGCTCCGATAGAGGCGATTCCGGTGGCGCCGGGAAGCTCTCGAAAAGTTGAACAGAAGACGACCGGGGCATCTTCGGGGGTCTTCGGGGCATCTTCGGGGGTCCTTGTTACTCCGAACCAGGAGATGTTTACATTTCGTCCGCGTGTGTCCTGATATTTTATGTACTTTTCTGCGAGCCGCAACTTTTGCATGCAAGCTCCGATAGAGGCGATTCCGGTGGCGCCGGGAAGCTCTCGAAAAGTTGAACAGAAGACGACCGGGGCATCTTCGGGGGTATTCGGGGCATCTTCGGGGGTCCTTGTTACTCCGAACCAGGAGACTTTACATTTCGTCCGCCTGTGTCCTGATATTTTATGTACTTTTCGTCGAGCCGCAACTTTTGCATGCGAGCTCCGATAGAGGCGATTCCGGTGGCGCCGGGAAGCTCTCGAAAAGTTGAACAAAAGACGACCGGGGCATCTTCGGGGGTCTTCGGGGCATCTTCGGGGGTCCTTGTTACTCCGAACCAGGAGATGTTTACATTTCGTCGCGTGTGTCCTGATATTTTATGTACTTTTCTGCGAGCCGCAACTTTTGCATGCAAGCTCCGATAGAGGCGATTCCGGTGGCGCCGGGAAGCTCTCGAAAAGTTGAACAGAAGACGACCGGGGCATCTTCGGGGGTCTTCGGGGCATCTTCGGGGGTCCTTGTTACTCCGAACCAGGAGATGTTTACATTTCGTCCGCGTGTGTCCTGATATTTTATGTACTTTTCTGCGAGCCGCAACTTTTGCATGCAAGCTCCGATAGAGGCGATTCTGGTGGCGTCGGGAAGCTCTCGAAAAGTTGAACGAAAGAAGACCGAGGCATCTTCGGGGGTATTCGGGGCATCTTCGGGGGTCCTTGTTACTTTGAACAAGGAGACATTTACATTTCATCCCCCTGTGTCCTGATATTTTATGTACTTTTCGTCGAGCCGCAACTTTTGCATGTCGAGCTCCGATAGAGGCGATTCCGGTGGGGCGCCGGGAAGCTGCTCGAAAAGTTAAACAGAAGACCGATCGGGGGCAAGTCTTCGGGGGGTCTTCGGGGCATCTCGGGGGTCTTGTTACTCGAACCAGGAGATGTTTACATTTCGTCGCGTGTGTCCTGATATGTTATGTACTTTCTGGCGAGCCGCAACTTTTGCATGCAAGCTCCGATAGAGGCGATTCCGGTGGCGCCGGGAAGCTCTCGAAAAGTTGATCAAAGACGACTAGGGGGGCATCTCGGGGGTCTTCGGGGCATCTTCGGGGGTCCTTGTTACTCCGAACCAGGAGATGTTTACATTTCGTCGCGTGTGTCCTGATATTTTATGTACTTTTCTGCGAGCCGCAACTTTTGCATGCAGCTCCGATAGAGGCGATTCCGGTGGCGCCGGGAAGCTCTCGAAAAGTTGAACAAAGACGACCGGGCATCTTCGGGGGTATTCGGGGCATCTTCGGGGGTCCTTGTTACTTTGAACCAGGAGACATTTACATTTCATCCGCCTGTGTCCTGATATTTTATGTACTTTTCTGCGAGCCGCAACTTTTGCATGCAAGCTCCGATAGAGGCGATTCCGGTGGCGCCGGGAAGCTCTCGAAAAGTTGAACAGAAGACGACCGGGGCATCTTCGGGGGTCTTCGGGGCATCTTCAGGGGTCCTTGTTACTCCGAACCAGGAGATGTTTACATTTCGTCGCGTGTGTCCTGATATTTTATGTACTTTTCTGCGAGCCGCAACTTTTGCATGCAAGCTCCGATAGAGGCGATTCCGGTGGCGCCGGGAAGCTCTCGAAAAGTTGAACAGAAAGACGACCGAGGCATCTTCGGGGGTATTCGGGGCATCTTCGGGGGTCCTTGTTACTTTGAACCAGGAGACATTTACATTTCATCCGCCTGTGTCCTGATATTTTATGTACTTTTTCTGCGAGCCGCAACTTTTGCATGCGAGCTCCGATAGAGGCGATTCCGGTGGCGCCGGAAGCTCTCGAAAAGTTGAACAAAAGACGACGGGGCATCTTCGGGGGTCTTCGGGGCATCTTCAGGGGTCCTTGTTACTCCGAACCAGGAGATGTTTACATTTCGTCGCGTGTGTCCTGATATTTTATGTACTTTCTGCGAGCCGCAACTTTTGCATGCAAGCTCCGATAGAGGCGATTCCGGTGGCGCCGGGAAGCTCTCGAAAAGTTGAACAGAAGACGACCGGGGCATCTTCGGGGGTCTTCGGGGCATCTTCGGGGGTCCTTGTTACTCCGAACCAGGAGATGTTTACATTTCGTCCGCGTGTGTCTGATATTTTATGTACTTTCTGCGAGCCGCAACTTTTGCATGCAAGCTCCGATAGAGGCGATTCCGGTGGCGCCGGGAAGCTCTCGAAAAGTTGAACAGAAGACGACCGGGGCATCTTCGGGGGTCTTCGGGGCATCTTCGGGGGTCCTTGTTACTCCGAACCAGGAGATGTTTACATTTCGTCGCGTGTGTCCTGATATTTTATGTACTTTTCTGCGAGCCGCAACTTTTGCATGCAAGCTCCGATAGAGGCGATTCCGGTGGCGCCGGGAAGCTCTCGAAAAGTTGAACGAAAGACGACCGAGGCATCTTCGGGGGTATTCGGGGCATCTTCGGGGGTCCTTGTTACTTTGAACCAGGAGACATTTACATTTCATCCCCCTGTGTCCTGATATTTTATGTACTTTTCGTCGAGCCGCAACTTTTGCATGCGAGCTCCGATAGAGGCGATTCCGGTGGCGCCGGGAAGCTCTCGAAAAGTTGAACAAAAGACGATCGGGGCATCTTCGGGGGTCTTCGGGGCATCTTCGGGGGTCCTTGTTACTCCGAACCAGGAGATGTTTACATTTCGTCGCGTGTGTCCTGATATTTTATGTACTTTCTGCGAGCCGCAACTTTTGCATGCAAGCTCCGATAGAGGCGATTCCGGTGGCGCCGGGAAGCTCTCGAAAAGTTGAACAGAAGACGACCGGGGCATCTTCGGGGGTCTTCGGGGCATCTTCGGGGGTCCTTGTTACTACGAACCAGGAGATGTTTACATTTCAGTCCGCCTGTGTCCTGATATTTTATGTACTTTTCTGCGAGCCGCAACTTTTGCATGCAAGCTCCGATAGAGGCGATTCCGGTGGCGTCGGGAAGCTCTCGAAAAGTTGAACGAAAGACGATCCGAGGCATCTTCGGGGGTCTTCGGGGCATCTTCGGGGTTCTTGTTACTTTCGAACCAGGAGATGTTTACATTTCATCCCGCTGTGTCCCTGATATTTTATGTACTTTTCTGCGAGCCGCAACTTTTGCATGCAAGCTCCGATAGAGGCGATTCCGGTGGCGCCGGGAAGCTCTCGAAAAGTTGAACAAAAGACGACCGGGGCATCTTCGGGGGTCTTCGGGGCATCTTCTGGGGTCCTTGTTACTCCGAACCAGGAGATGTTTACATTTCATCCGCATGTGTCCTGATATTTTATGTACTTTTCTGCGAGCCGCAACTTTTGCATGCAGCTCCGATAGAGGCGATTCCGGTGGCGCCGGGAAGCTCTCGAAAAGTTGAACAAAGACGACCGGGGCATCTTCGGGGTCTTCGGGGCATCTTCGGGGTCCTTGTTTACTCCGAACCAGGAGATTTTACATTTCGTCCGCGTGTGTCCTGATATTTTATGTACTTTTCTTCGAGCCGCAACTTTTGCATGCAAGCTCCGATAGAGGCGATTCCGGTGGCGCCGGGAAGCTCTCGAAAAGTTGAACAAAAGACGACCGGGGCATCTTCGGGGGTCTTCGGGGCATCTTCGGGGGTCCTTGTTACTCCGAACCAGGAGATGTTTACATTTCGTCCGCCTGTGCCCTGATATTTTATGTACTTTTCTGCGAGCCGCAACTTTTGCATGCGAGCTCCGATTGAGGCGATTCTGGTGGCGCCGGGAAGCTCTCGAAAATTGAACAAAAGACGACTGGGGCATCTTCAGGGGTCTTCGGGGCATCTTCAGGGGTCCTTGTTACTCCGAACCAGGAGATGCTTTACATTTCGTCCGTGTGTCCTGATATTTTATGTACTTTTCTGCGAGCCACAACTTTTGCATGCAAGCTCCGATAGAGGCGATTCCTGTGGCGCCGGGAAGCTCTCGAAAAGTTGAACAAAAGACGATCGGGGCATCTTCGGGGGTCTTCGGGGCATCTTCGGGGGTCCTTGTTACTCCGAACCAGGAGACATTTACATTTCGTCCGCCTGTGTCCTGATATTTTATGTACTTTTCTGCGAGCCGCAACTTTTGCATGCGAGCTCCGATAGAGGCGATTCCGGTCCGGGAAGCTCTCGAAAAGTTGAACAGAAGACGACCGGGGCATCTTCGGGGGTCTTCGGGGCATCTTCGGGGGTCCTTGTTATTCCGAACCAGGAGATGTTTACATTTCGTCCGCCTGTGTCCTGATATTTTATGTACTTTTCTGCGAGCCGCAACTTTTGCATGCAAGCTCCGATAGAGGCGATTCCGGTGGCGTCGGGAAGCTCTCGAAAAGTTGAACAGAAGACGACCGGGGCATCTTCGGGGGTCTTCGGGGCATCTTCGGGGGTCCTTGTTACTACGAACCAGGAGATGTTTACATTTCGTCCGCGTGTGTCCTGATATTTTATGTACTTTTATGCGAGCCGCAACTTTTGCATGCAAGCTCCGATAGAGGCGATTCCGGTGGCGTCGGGAAGCTCTCGAAAAGTTGAACGAAAGACGTCCGAGGCATCTTCGGGGGTATTCGGGGCATCTTCGGGGGTTCTTTTTACTTGAACCAGGAGACATTTACATTTCATCCCCTGTGCCCTGATATTTTATGTACTTTTCTGCGAGCCGCAACTTTTGCATGCGAGCTCCGATTGAGGCGATTCTGGTGGCGCCGGGAAGCTCTCGAAAAATTGAACAAAAGACAACTGGGGCATCTTCAGGGGCCTTCGGGGCATCTTCAGGGGTCCTTGTTACTCCGAACCAGGAGATGCTTACATTTCGTCACGTGTGTCCTGATATTTTATGTACTTTTCTGCGAGCCGCAACTTTTGCATGCAAACTCCGATAGAGGCGATTCCGGTGATGCCGGGAAGCTCTCGAAAAGTTGAACAAAAGACGTCCGAGGCATCTTCGGGGGTATTCGGGGCATCTTCGGGGGTCCTTTTTACTTTGAACAAGGAGACATTTACATTTCATCCCCTGTGCCTGATATTTTATGTACTTTTCTGCGAGCCGCAACTTTTGCATGCGAGCTCCGATTGAGGCGATTCCGGTGGCGCCGGGAAGCTCTCGAAAAATTGAACAAAAGACGACTGGGGCATCTTCAGGGGTCTTCGGGGCATCTTCAGGGGTCCTTGTTACTCCGAACCAGGAGATGCTTACATTTCGTCACGTGTGTCCTGATATTTTATGTACTTTTCTGCGAGCCGCAACTTTTGCATGCAAGCTCCGATAGAGGCGATTCCGGTGGCGCCGGGAATCTCTCGAAAAGTGAACTAAAGACGACCGGGGCATCTTCGGGGGTCCTTGTTACTCCGAACGAAGAGACATTTACATTTCGTCGCGTGTGTCTTGATATTTTATGTACTTTCTGTGAGCCGCAACTTTTGCATGCAAGCTCCGATAGAGGCGATTCCGGTGGCGCCGGGAAGCTCTCGAAAAGTTGAACAGAAGACGACCGGGGCATCTTCGGGGGTCTTCGGGGCATCTTCGGGGGTCCTTGTTACTCCGAACCAGGAGATGTTTACATTTCGTCCGCGTGTGTCCTGATATTTTATGTACTTTTCTGCGAGCCGCAACTTTTGCATGCAAGCTCCGATAGAGGCGATTCCGGTGGCGTCGGGAAGCTCTCGAAAAGTTGAACGAAAGACGACCGAGGCATCTTCGGGGGTATTCGGGGCATCTTCGGGGGTCCTTGTTACTTTGAACAAGGAGACATTTACATTTCATCCCCCTGTGTCCTGATATTTTATGTACTTTTCGTCGAGCCGCAACTTTTGCATGCGAGCTCCGATAGAGGCGATTCCGGTGGCGCCGGGAAGCTCTCGAAAAGTTGAACAAAAGACGACGGGGCATCTTCGGGGGTCTTCGGGGCATCTTCGGGGTCCTTGTTACTCCGAACCAGGAGATGTTTACATTTCGTCGCGTGTGTCCTGATATTTTATGTACTTTTCTGCGAGCCGCAACTTTTGCATGCAAGCTCCGATAGAGGCGATTCCGGTGGCGCCGGGAAGCTCTCGAAAAGTTGAACAAAAGACGACCAGGGCATCTTCGGGGGTCTTCGGGGCATCTTCGGGGGTCCTTGTTACTCCGAACCAGGAGATGTTTACATTTCATCCGCATGTGTCCTGATATTTTATGTACTTTTCTGCGAGCCGCAACTTTTGCATGCAAGCTCCGATAGAGGCGATTCCGGTGGCGCCGGGAAGCTCTCGAAAAGTTGAACAGAAGACGACCGGGGCATCTTCGGGGGTATTCGGGGCATCTTCAGGGGTCCATGTTACTCCGAACCAGGAGACTTTACATTTCGTCCTCCTGTGTCCTGATATTTTATGTACTTTTCGTCGAGCCGCAACTTTTGCATGCGAGCTCCGATAGAGGCGATTCCGGTGGCGCCGGGAAGCTCTCGAAAAGTTGAACAAAAGACGACCGGGGCATCTTCGGGGGTCTTCGGGGCATCTTTGGGGGTCCTTGTTACTCCGAACCAGGAGATGTTTACATTTCGTCGCGTGTGTCTTGATATTTTATGTACTTTTCTGCGAGCCGCAACTTTTGCATGCAAGCTCCGATAGAGGCGATTCCGGTGGCGCCGGGAAGCTCTCGAAAAGTTGAACAGAAGACGACTGGGGCATCTTTGTAACGGCCCAGATTTGGTACTCTAAAATATGGGCCAAATTTTCGCTTTTTGTGTTGCATTTCATCATGGCATTCATATTTATATTGCTAATTATAAATAAAGCAACACTTGAGGACATAAAAGGGAAACAAAACCCTTCCCCAAAAATCCCAATCCAAATGCAAAGCTCAATTTGGCAAGATACCTTATTTTTGAATTTCCAAATTGTTTAGGAAGTTCCAAGTTACTTTTATAATCAATTGCCAAAATTCAATTATTGACAAGCAAGGATATAAAATTGAGAATTCATTTTGGTACATTACAAACTATAATTTTAGAACCAAGTTAAGTTTTCCAAAAATTCAAACTAAAATCATGGGGAGCTTCAATATTTTTATATGGGCCTCCATAAATATTTTCATTATTTTTGGAAATGTTTAAAATACTTTAAATAAAGGAATTTTGGAAACTATCAAAAATGACTATAACTAAACCCTATGAACAAATGTGGTGTAAGACATTTTATTTTACCTCACCAATTTTTGTGGAGAACCTAGAGGTCAAAAGGAGCCTATATGAATTTTTGCACATTTTATAAAAATGTGTTGATGCCCCAATTAAATAGAAAAGGCTGCTGGTTTCAATTAACAGGAAAAGAAAAGGGGAAATGTTTGAATTTCTGACCGGTGGGTCCCCCCTGCCATCCCCTCTCTCCCTCTTCACTGTGGCGCACAGGAGCATCACTGGCGCCACGACCGCCGTCGCCGTGGCTGCCTCTGCCGCCCCCCCCCCCCTTTCTCCCCTAGCAGTCAAGGAGGCCCCCCCCTTGCGCCGTGCTCCTCCCCTCCTCACTCCCCCATGCCCTCTCTCTTTCTTCTCTCACGCGGGAAACCCTAACCGGGCCACTGCCGTCGCGCTGCCGTCACGCACGCCATCGAGTCCGGCCACCCGAGCTCCGACCGACGGCGCCATCATCACCGCCTTGGAGTGCTGCACCTCCCCGCCTGCTGAATCGGGCCAGGACGCCCTCTACCACGACCGCGGCCGCCGTCCTTCCCCGCCTCCGACCGCCGCGTCCGAGACCGATTTGTCGCCGTCCGGCCTCCCCACTCCTCGCCGTCGAGTTTTTCGCGTTCCTGGTGAGCCCACGCACCCCCTGGACACCCCCTCTCTCCTACTCCTCTCTGTGGCCTCGCCCCCGTGCGGGAGGCCGCCGGCCGTCCGCCATGGCACGGCATGTCGCGCACGCGCACGTCGTCTGACGCCAACCCTCCGTCCACCAGCACGCTCTAGAGCACCGCCCCGCCCGGCGCACGTTTGCACACACCCTTGACCGCGTAGCGCCGCCCGAACCACGTCGCCGCCGGTCGAGTCCCCGTCGGGTGCCGCCGTGCGCTTGCCCGCTTGGCCGGCCTGGACCCGGCCCTCGCGTTCGACCTGGGCCGGCCACGGGCCGGATCATTCGGCCACTGTCCCGGCCTGGCCACCCGGCCCGGGCTCGATCTGGGCCGGCCAAAGGCCGGACCACTCGGGCTGGTGCCCGGCCTGCCTCCCGGCCCGGCCGGCTTGAGGCCGGCCTGTCTGGTATTTGTTTTTTTCTTTTGGAAAATAAAAGCAAATTAAAACAATTCATATCTTTTCAAATAATGACTCAAAAATAGCAAATTAAATACCAAAATGCTCAGGAAGACAAACTCTAGCTGTTAGAGAAGTTGAAACCATCTCTTGAGTTTATTTTCTTGCTGTTCACATATGAATTCCTAAGATGGGTTAAATAATACCAAATCGGGAAAATTCATAACTCGTGAAATAATTAACTAAAATTGGAGAATAAAATATCAATGTGATCAACACTCTAATTGCTATCAAACCATGCTAATATTACATCATGATCACAAATAATTATTTGATGTTATTCATAAATGATTTAAATGAATTAAATTTGAATAATTATTTAATTCACTATTTAATCATCGGTACTCCGAAAATTACAAATAAAATACCAAAATGATCGGAAGAACGAAACCTATCCATTCTTGTCATGTTCATGCATATATGAGCCACCGCTATAATAATTTCATATTTTATAAAGAATGTGGCCACTAAGATAAATATGGGGTTGGTTCCAAATAATCGCACTAATTATTTGGCTCCTCATTTAAATTTGCTTTTAATTTATATAATGATATCTTTGCATCAACTTGACATGTCATCATGTGATTGAGCATTGCATCTTGAGTTCGTGTGATTTATGTGTTCTTTGCCTTTTCTTTTGGGTATCGATAGATTCCGGAGTCGAGGGTTCCCTCTCCTACCCGACGAGCAATACTACGCTACCCGGCAGCAAGGCAAGAGATAACCTAATCTTCTTGGCATATATCATCCTATGTTTTGATCAAATTATTTTATCCACCATAATATTGCATGCGGTTCAAAGGTCTCTTTTGGTAAACATAGAATCCTATGAATGCATGTTTCTTCCCCGAGCCAATCGCATGTATTCCTACCTATGAACCTTAGGTTGATGTGTTGGCCGGAGACAAATTATAATTGTTGTATTCATATGCCTAGCTATGCTTAGCAATGCTTATCTAAATGCTTTATGTCCGTTATTTTAATTCCATATTTATTGATGACGATGGAATGATTCGGGCATGGTGGATGAATGTAATGCTTAATTAAATTACTAAAGGCTTGGATGAGTTGCCCTCGGGGAGGGTGGTTTGCCTCATTCTTGCCGCCTAGGCTGAGAGTGCTTTTAGCTAGAACCAAGAAAACGAGCGTGCTTCCGGAGGTGGGGGCATATGGAACCCCCTTTGACCGAATAAGTTGTGAGGGGCTTGTCAAGGGTCCTCTAGTTCGAGTTTTCCATTTGCGCGTGAGTTGTGTGGGTGGAAAAAGGAACGAGGATGGTGGTGTTTAGGAATGTGGCCGCGGGGCAGGGCGCTGAGAGCGCTGATCCTGTCCTTCCGCACACTGATGGTCCTTGAGTAAGCCTCATGCAATGTAAAGGTCTAACCGCGCCCGTTCGCCGGCCTTCCCCGGAAGAGGGCCACCTAGGTGAGCCGGACGGTACCGATGGGTAAATTAGTACACCCCTGCAGGGTTTAATCTTTTCGAAAAGCCGTGTCCACGGTTATGGACAAATTCTTGGGAAAGGCGGATTAGCTCATAGATAACATTAACCTAATTGATATGGCAGCTAAAGGTTGCATTAATCAACAAGAGAGTGAAGGTTCATTTCCTCGAGGGTGAGTCGAGGGAGTGCCTTTGTGTGAGATGAGTGGTGATGGTTGCAAGTAGGTTCGCCGAGAACCGAAGATGATAATGTTACTCTCTTACCCCTTTTATGAAAAATATTCTGAATAGACGATGCCTTGTGTCTTTTACCTCTTTTATTGAAAACTGGCTTTATGCAAAATAACTACATATAAAGCTATAGAGCCTCCGTCAGTCATTGGGCCTATATCGCCCTACTAAACTTGCGAGTACATCGTACTCAGTCTCTCTTTGCTGCCTTTATGTTTTTGTATTTCAGAGGAGGACGACACCGAGCAGTTAGGTGGGTTCTTCGTTGACGTCGACTACTAGTCTGGGGTTCCCAGGTGGCAGCTTGGGACCGTGGAACAAGCTGGCTTGGGTGATGTTTATCTGTAGGCCTCTTAGGCCATAATTTGCTTCTTGTTGTATTAGACAACGTTACTTCGCTTCCGCTTGTTGAATTGTGGGATCTGTGATCCTTTTGTTTGTAATATTTGTATTCTTCTCGTTATATGAGTTGCTATATAAATGTTTTGTGTCGTAGAGTCATGCTTTGTGCCAGTTCTGTTCCACAAGTCTCGATCTTTGTTTTATACATTGATGGTTGTGTTGACTACATAGCCTCTCTGTATAATTCCGGGGTCGGGGCGTTACAAGTTGGTATCAGAGCAGGACTGCCTGTAGGAAACCCGTTCTATTGGTCGATGTCGAGTCTAGTTCGTGAAAATTATTTTTAACCTAAAATGAGTTGTGAAAACCCTCCTAGGATTCTTTTTACTCCTTATCCAATTCACTCTGATCTTGGTGTTGTCTTACCTCTATTTGATTTTAACGGTTCTTCTGATCGTCGGCAAAGTTCTAAATCTTTAGGATCACGGGGTTGGGTTTCTACCTCTATTTACTAGTTATAGCTACTCGTCTGCCAAATCTAAAACATGAAGAAAGAAAGTATAGTGGTTCGTCAAGATATTTCTTGCCTTAGCCCAAGATCTTGAACCGAAGGTCCCGGATTGTGCTAGGGCTCCGGTGTAATGTTTCATGAGGGTTGTCACCCTTGTGGGCATTATGCTATTGTGGGTCCCAGTGCATGAAGCTGATCTTTAACCCAAGATCTTTTCTGTTGAACCCTGATTTTAATTCGGGATCTACATCCGGAAGCACTCTAATGATCTACCCTATCCACCGGAGTTAGACACTAACTGCGTCCTTGTCAAATCTACAGAATGGCGCAACGTCCTCCGCTCTTCCAAAACGAAGCCACTCCATGGGACCAGTGGACACCCGTTGATCGGCAGAAATCCCATACAACTAAAGATCTGCCCAAGAAAAGTAGTGAGCACCTCACCGGATTTAGAGGGCCGGACGCCAATGTGATAGACAAACGCAGGTGCTACATCTGTAAGGAACCCGGTCATCCGTGCAGGGAGTGCCCCCTTCGGTACCCCGGTAGGAGAGGAGCACCACGAGGCAAGGGGTGCAGTCAGTGCGGAAGGGGTGGACATCAGGCGAGTCAATGCCACGGCAGTTGCCCGCACTGTTTCAACAAGCATCCACTTGGCGGTTGCCCAACCGTTAGTGCCACTTGCTACCTATGCGAAGGGAATGATCATCCTCCAGCTGCGTGTCCTATGGAAGTCGTAGTAGACGCATTAAAGGATGCCCGTGATAAAATCGCTCGGGACGCCATCCACGCCCCGAGGAAGAAGCGCCAGAGGGTAGACAACCCCGGGAGACACGCCTGCTACACCTGTGGCCAGATGGGTCACTACTGCTGGGAGTGCCCCAACGTCTCTGCTGACGAAGCTAAAGAGGACCCCAGCGTCCTTATGGGTGAGCTATGCATCAACAACCCTCTTGCTACAGTTTTGTTAGTTCTGGAGCTTGACGCTAAAGCCTAGGTCTTGCAAATCTAGTTACCCTGCATTGCGGCTAACTCCCGCAAACTCCTTCCATACCTGCTAGGCCGAAGTATCTGCACACATATCCAACTCTGAACCTCAAGCAGAACTGATGCTTGGTGGTTTACCAAGAGCATGAGCTAGATCCTTTAGTAAATCCGATGAGTCCGGTGTTGTGGTTCACGCACCTCACCGGAAGGTCTTTTGACTAAATCTCCTAGCTCTTTCAAGTCACCCACTATCCATGAGTATCATGGGTAGTTTATCCTAATAGTTCCCCTAAGGTCCTTCCTCTATCTTCAAGTATGATTTTCGCGTGAGGATTGATTGAAGGCTATTCTGAAGCCGGAGTGTGATGTCTAGTATCTCAAGGAGAACCTCGCTACGGAGTTGCAAATATCTATCGGTCAATCCTCCTACTCCTTCTATCTCGTGGCAATATCTCGTTATGAGGTTTTACCTCTCTAGCTTTGGTGGATCACTGCTATATCTCACCTTCCTAGGTGAACCCAAGCTCTTCTCCATCACACGGACAGTGTGTGAATTCTTCAGTCACGTTAGGGCCGAGCTTCTAGTCTTATGGAAACTCCTGGTAGGTCATAAGCGTGGAGTCCAAAATAAGGTGTCCCTTCTCACGGTGCTTTAAACCTCTACGGTCTACGCCTCGGCGTGGTTTGAAGTTTTTGTTGTGGCCTTGAACAAGTGGTCGGTTGTCCTACCCTCGGCTCGACCTTTGTTTGGTCAAGTCGTTCTAGTTTTCCCCAATGGCTTATGGTTGTGGGCAAAGTTCCTTTTTGTCTGTCACCTTAAGCTACCTTCTGACCTTCCGCCATTTTGGCATGTCTTGTTGGTTAGCCCAATCTCCTGCAACGATGAAGATGTGTGTTGTCGTGATTCCCTCATCCCTACTTCTACTCTAGAATCTCGGGACGAGATTCCTGTAAGGGGGTAGAATTGTAACGGCCCAGATTTGGTACTCTAAAATATGGGCCAAATTTTCGCTTTTTGTGTTGCATTTCATCATGGCATTCATATTTATATTGCTAATTATAAATAAAGCAACACTTGAGGACATAAAAGGGAAACAAAACCCTTCCCCAAAAATCCCAATCCAAATGCAAAGCTCAATTTGGCAAGATACCTTATTTTGAATTTCCAAATTGTTTAGGAAGTTCCAAGTTACTTTTATAATCAATTGCCAAAATTCAATTATTGACAAGCAAGGATATAAAATTGAGAATTCATTTTGGTACATTACAAACTATAATTTTAGAACCAAGTTAAGTTTTCCAAAAATTCAAACTAAAATCATGGGGAGCTTCAATATTTTTATATGGGCCTCCATAAATATTTTCATTATTTTTGGAAATGTTTAAATACTTTAAATAAAGGAATTTTGGAAACTATCAAAAATGACTATAACTAAACCCTATGAACAAATGTGGTGTAAGACATTTTATTTTACCTCACCAATTTTTGTGGAGAACCTAGAGGTCAAAAGGAGCCTATATGAATTTTTGCACATTTTATAAAAATGTGTTGATGCCCCAATTAAATAGAAAAGGCTGCTGGTTTCAATTAACAGGAAAAGAAAAGGGGAAATGTTTGAATTTCTGACCGGTGGGTCCCCCCTGCCATCCCCTCTCTCCCTCTTCACTGTGGCGCACAGGAGCATCACTGGCGCCACGACCGCCGTCGCCGTGGCTGCCTCTGCCGGCCCCCCCCCCTTTCTCCCCTAGCAGTCAAGGAGGCCCCCCCCCCTTGCGCCGTGCTCCTCCCCTCCTCACTCCCCCATGCCCTCTCTCTTTCTTCTCTCACGCGGGAAACCCTAACCGGGCCACTGCCGTCGCGCTGCCGTCACGCACGCCATCGAGTCCGGCCACCCGAGCTCCGACCGACGGCGCCATCATCACCGCCTTGGAGTGCTGCACCTCCCCGCCGGCTAAATCGGGCCAGGACGCCCTCTACCACGACCGCGGCCGCCGTCCTTCCCCGCCTCCGACCGCCGCGTCCGAGACCGATTTGTCGCCGTCCGGCCTCCCCACTCCTCGCCGTCGAGTTTTTCGCGTTCCTGGTGAGCCCACGCACCCCCTGGACACCCCCTCTCTCCTACTCCTCCTCTGTGGCCTCGCCCCCGTGCGGGAGGCCGCCGGCCGTCCGCCATGGCACGGCATGTCGCGCACGCGCACGTCGTCTGACGCCAACCCTCCGTCCACCAGCACGCTCTAGAGCACCGCCCCGCCCGGCGCACGTTTGCACACACCCTTGACCGCGTAGCGCCGCCCGAACCACGTCGCCGCCGGTCGAGTCCCCGTCGGGTGCCGCCGTGCGCTTGCCCGCTTGGCCGGCCTGGACCCGGCCTCGCGTTCGACCTGGGCCGGCCACGGGCCGGATCATTCGGCCACTGCCCCGGCCTGGCCACCCGGCCCGGGCTCGATCTGGGCCGGCCAAAGGCCGGACCACTCGGGCTGGTGCCCGGCCTGCCTCCCGGCCCGGCCGGCTTGAGGCCGGCCTGTCTGGTATTTGTTTTTTTCTTTTGGAAAATAAAAGCAAATTAAAACAATTCATATCTTTTCAAATAATGACTCAAAAATAGCAAATTAAATACCAAAATGCTCAGGAAGACAAACTCTAGCTGTTAGAGAAGTTGAAACCATCTCTTGAGTTTATTTTCTTGCTGTTCACATATGAATTCCTAAGATGGGTTAAATAATACCAAATCGGGAAAATTCATAACTCGTGAAATAATTAACTAAAATTGGAGAATAAAATATCAATGTGATCAACACTCTAATTGCTATCAAACCATGCTAATATTACATCATGATCACAAATAATTATTTGATGTTATTCATAAATGATTTAAATGAAATAAATTTGAATAATTATTTAATTCACTATTTAATCATCGGTACTCCGAAAATTACAAATAAAATACCAAAATGATCGGAAGAACGAAACCTATCCATTCTTGTCATGTTCATGCATATATGAGCCACCGCTATAATAATTTCATATTTTATAAAGAATGTGGCCACTAAGATAAATATGGGGTTGGTTCCAAATAATCGCACTAATTATTTGGCTCCTCATTTAAATTTGCTTTTAATTTATATAATGATATCTTTGCATCAACTTGACATGTCATCATGTGATTGAGCATTGCATCTTGAGTTCGTGTGATTTATGTGTTCTTTGCCTTTTCTTTTGGGTATCGATAGATTCCGGAGTCGAGGGTTCCCTCTCCTACCCCGACGAGCAATACTACGCTACCCGGCAGCAAGGCAAGAGATAACCTAACCTTCTTGGCATATATCATCCTATGTTTTGATCAAATTATTTTATCCACCATAATATTGCATGCGGTTCAAAGGTCTCTTTTGGTAAACATAGAATCCTATGAATGCATGTTTCTTCCCCGAGCCAATCGCATGTATTCCTACCTATGAACCTTAGGTTGATGTGTTGGCCGGAGACAAATTATAATTGTTGTATTCATATGCCTAGCTATGCTTAGCAATGCTTATCTAAATGCTTTATGTCCGTTATTTTAATTCCATATTTATTGATGACGATGGAATGATTCGGGCATGGTGGATGAATGTAATGCTTAATTAAATTACTAAAGGCTTGGATGAGTTGCCCTCGGGGAGGGTGGTTTGCCTCATTCTTGCCGCCTAGGCTGAGAGTGCTTTTAGCTAGAACCAAGAAAACGAGCGTGCTTCCGGAGGTGGGGGCATATGGAACCCCCTTTGACCGAATAAGTTGTGAGGGGCTTGTCAAGGGTCCTCTAGTTCGAGTTTTCCATTTGCGCGTGAGTTGTGTGGGTGGAAAAAGGAACGAGGATGGTGGTGTTTAGGAATGTGGCCGCGGGGCAGGGCGCTGAGAGCGCTGATCCTGTCCTTCCGCACACTGATGGTCCTTGAGTAAGCCTCATGCAATGTAAAGGTCTAACCGCGCCCGTTCGCCGGCCTTCCCCGGAAGAGGGCCACCTAGGTGAGCCGGACGGTAACCGATGGGTAAATTAGTACACCCCTGCAGGGTTTAATCTTTTCGAAAAGCCGTGTCCACGGTTATGGACAAATTCTTGGGAAAGGCGGATTAGCTCATAGATAACATTAACCTAATTGATATGGCAGCTAAAGGTTGCATTAATCAACAAGAGAGTGAAGGTTCATTTCCTCGAGGGTGAGTCGAGGGAGTGCCTTTGTGTGAGATGAGTGGTGATGGTTGCAAGTAGGTTCGCCGAGAACCGAAGATGATAATGTTACTCTCTTACCCCTTTTATGAAAAATATTCTGAATAGACGATGCCTTGTGTCTTTTACCTCTTTTATTGAAAACTGGCTTTATGCAAAATAACTACATATAAAGCTATAGAGCCTCCGTCAGTCATTGGGCCTATATCGCCCTACTAAACTTGCGAGTACATCGTACTCAGTCTCTCTTTGCTGCCTTTATGTTTTTGTATTTCAGAGGAGGACGACACCGAGCAGTTAGGTGGGTTCTTCGTTGACGTCGACTACTAGTCTGGGGTTCCCAGGTGGCAGCTTGGGACCGTGGAACAAGCTGGCTTGGGTGATGTTTATCTGTAGGCCTCTTAGGCCATAATTTGCTTCTTGTTGTATTAGACAACGTTACTTCGCTTCCGCTTGTTGAATTGTGGGATCTGTGATCCTTTTGTTTGTAATATTTGTATTCTTCTCGTTATATGAGTTGCTATATAAATGTTTTGTGTCGTAGAGTCATGCTTTGTGCCAGTTCTGTTCCACAAGTCTCGATCTTTGTTTTATACATTGATGGTTGTGTTGACTACATAGCCTCTCTGTATAATTCCGGGGTCGGGGCGTTACAATCTTCGGGGGTCTTCGGGGCATCTTCGGGGGTCCTTGTTACTCCGAACCAGGAGATGTTTACATTTCGTCCGCGTGTGTCCTGATATTTTATGTACTTTTCTGCGAGCCGCAACTTTTGCATGCAAGCTCCGATAGAGGCGATTCCGGTGGCGCCGGGAAGCTCTCGAAAAGTTGAACAGAAGACGACCGGGGCATCTTCGGGGGTCTTCGGGGCATCTTCGGGGGTCCTTGTTACTCCGAACCAGGAGATGTTTACATTTCGTCCGCGTGTGTCCTGATATTTTATGTACTTTTCTGCGAGCCGCAACTTTTGCATGCAAGCTCCGATAGAGGCGATTCCGGTGGCGTCGGGAAGCTCTCGAAAAGTTGAACGAAAGACGTCCGAGGCATCTTCGGGGGTATTCGGGGCATCTTCGGGGGTTCTTTTTACTTTGAACAAGGAGACATTTACATTTCATCCCCTATGCCTGATATTTTATGTACTTTTCTGCGAGCCGCAACTTTTGCATGCGAGCTCCGATTGAGGCGATTCTGGTGGCGCCGGGAAGCTCTCGAAAATTGAACAAAAGACAACTGGGGCATCTTCAGGGGCCTTCGGGGCATCTTCAGGGGTCCTTGTTACTCCGAACCAGGAGATGCTTACATTTCGTCACGTGTGTCCTGATATTTTATGTACTTTTCTGCGAGCCGCAACTTTTGCATGCAAGCTCCGATAGAGGCGATTCCGGTGGCGCCGGGAATCTCTCGAAAAGTTGAACTAAAGACGACCGGGGCATCTTCAGGGGTCTTCGGGGCATCTTCAGGGGTCCTTGTTACTCCGAACCAGGAGATGCTTACATTTCGTCACGTGTGTCCTGATATTTTATGTACTTTTCTGCGAGCCGCAACTTTTGCATGCAAACTCCGATAGAGGCGATTCCGGTGATGCCGGGAAGCTCTCGAAAAGTTGAACAAAAGACGTCCGAGGCATCTTCGGGGGTATTCGGGGCATCTTCGGGGGTCCTTTTTACTTTGAACAAGGAGACATTTACATTTCATCCCCCTGTGCCCTGATATTTTATGTACTTTTCTGCGAGCCGCAACTTTTGCATGCGAGCTCCGATTGAGGCGATTCCGGTGGCGCCGGGAAGCTCTCGAAAAATTGAACAAAAGACGACTGGGGCATCTTCAGGGGTCTTCGGGGCATCTTCAGGGGTCCTTGTTACTCCGAACCAGGAGATGCTTACATTTCGTCACGTGTGTCCTGATATTTTATGTACTTTTCTGCGAGCCGCAACTTTTGCATGCAAGCTCCGATAGAGGCGATTCCGGTGGCGCCGGGAATCTCTCGAAAAGTTGAACTAAAGACGACCGGGGCATCTTCGGGGGTCCTTGTTACTCCGAACCAAGAGACATTTACATTTCGTCCGCGTGTGTCTTGATATTTTATGTACTTTTCTGTGAGCCGCAACTTTTGCATGCAAGCTCCGATAGAGGCGATTCCGGTGGCGCCGGGAAGCTCTCGAAAAGTTGAACAGAAGACGACCGGGGCATCTTCGGGGGTCTTCGGGGCATCTTCGGGGGTCCTTGTTACTCCGAACCAGGAGATGTTTACATTTCGTCCGCGTGTGTCCTGATATTTTATGTACTTTTCTGCGAGCCGCAACTTTTGCATGCAAGCTCCGATAGAGGCGATTCCGGTGGCGTCGGGAAGCTCTCGAAAAGTTGAACGAAAGAAGACCGAGGCATCTTCGGGGGTATTCGGGGCCTCTTCGGGGGTCCTTGTTACTTTGAACAAGGAGACATTTACATTTCATCCCCCTGTGTCCTGATATTTTATGTACTTTTCGTCGAGCCGCAACTTTTGCATGCGAGCTCCGATAGAGGCGATTCCGGTGGCGTCGGGAAGCTCTCGAAAAGTTGAACGAAAGAAGACTGGGGTATCTTCGGGGGTCTTCGGGGAATCTTCGGGCGTCCTTGTTACTCCGAACCAGGAGATGTTTACATTTCGTCGCGTGTGTCCTGATATTTTATGTACTTTTCTGCGAGTCGCAACTTTTGCATGCAAGCTCCGACAGAGGCGATTCCGGTGGCGCCGGGAAGCTCTCGAAAAGTTGAACAAAAGATGACCAGGGCATCTTCGGGGGTCTTCGGGGCATCTTCGGGGGTCCTTGTTACTCCGAACCAGGAGATGTTTACATTTCATCCGCATGTGTCCTGATATTTTATGTACTTTTCTGCGAGCCGCAACTTTTGCATGCAAGCTCCGATAGAGGCGATTCCGGTGGCGCCGGGAAGCTCTCGAAAAGTTGAACAGAAGACGACCGGGGCATCTTCGGGGGTATTCGGGGCATCTTCAGGGGTCCATGTTACTCCGAACCAGGAGACTTTACATTTCGTCCTCCTGTGTCCTGATATTTTATGTACTTTTCGTCGAGCCGCAACTTTTGCATGCGAGCTCCGATAGAGGCGATTCCGGTGGCGCCGGGAAGCTCTCGAAAAGTTGAACAAAAGACGACCGGGGCATCTTCGGGGGTCTTCGGGGCATCTTCGGGGGTCCTTGTTACTCCGAACCAGGAGATGTTTACATTTCGTCGCGTGTGTCCTGATATTTTATGTACTTTTCTTCGAGCCGCAACTTTTGCATGCAAGCTCCGATAGAGGCGATTCCGGTGGCGCCGGGAAGCTCTCGAAAAGTTGAACAGAAGACGACCGGGGCATCTTCGGGGGTCTTCGGGGCATCTTCGGGGGTCCTTGTTACTCCGAACCAGGAGATGTTTACATTTCGTCCGCGTGTGTCCTGATATTTTATGTACTTTTCTGCGAGCCGCAACTTTTGCATGCAAGCTCCGATAGAGGCGATTCCGGTGGCGCCGGGAAGCTCTCGAAAAGTTGAACAAAAGACGACCGGGGCATCTTCGGGGGTATTCGGGGCATCTTCGGGGGTCCTTGTTACTTTGAACCAGGAGACATTTACATTTCATCCGCCTGTGTCCTGATATTTTATGTACTTTTCGTCGAGCCGCAACTTTTGCATGCGAGCTCCGATAGAGGCGATTCCGGTGGCGCCGGGAAGCTCTCGAAAAGTTGAACAAAAGACGACCGGGGCATCTTCGGGGGTCTTCGGGGCATCTTCGGGGGTCCTTGTTACTCCGAACCAGGAGATGTTTACATTTCGTCGCGTGTGTCCTGATATTTTATGTACTTTTCTGCGAGCCGCAACTTTTGCATGCAAGCTCCGATAGAGGCGATTCCGGTGGCGCCGGGAAGCTCTCGAAAAGTTGAACAGAAGACGACCGGGGCATCTTCGGGGTCTTCGGGGCATCTTCGGGGGTCCTTGTTACTCCGAACCAGGAGATGTTTACATTTCGTCCGCGTGTGTCCTGATATTTTATGTACTTTTCTGCGAGCCGCAACTTTTGCATGCAAGCTCCGATAGAGGCGATTCCGGTGGCGCCGGGAAGCTCTCGAAAAGTTGAACGAAAGACGTCCGAGGCATCTTCGGGGGTATTCGGGGCATCTTCGGGGGTTCTTTTTACTTTGAACAAGGAGACATTTACATTTCATCCCCCTGTGCCCTGATATTTTATGTACTTTTCTGCGAGCCGCAACTTTTGCATGCGAGCTCCGATTGAGGCGATTCCGGTGGCGCCGGGAAGCTCTCGAAAAATTGAACAAAAGACGACTGGGCATCTTCGGGGCTTCGGGCATCTTCAGGGGTCCTTGTTACTCCGAACCAGGAGATGCTTACATTTCGTCACGTGTGTCCTGATATTTTATGTACTTTTCTGCGAGCCGCAACTTTTGCATGCAAACTCCGATAGAGGCGATTCCGGTGACGCCGGGAAGCTCTCGAAAAGTTGAACAAAAGACGTCCGAGGCATCTTCGGGGGTATTCGGGGCATCTTCGGGGGTCCTTTTTACTTTGAACAAGGAGACATTTACATTTCATCCCCTGTGCCCTGATATTTTATGTACTTTTCTGCGAGCCGCAACTTTTGCATGCGAGCTCCGATTGAGGCGATTCCGGTGGCGCCGGGAAGCTCTCGAAAAATTGAACAAAAGACGACTGGGGCATCTTCAGGGGTCTTCGGGGCATCTTCAGGGGTCCTTGTTACTCCGAACCAGGAGATGCTTACATTTCGTCACGTGTGTCCTGATATTTTATGTACTTTTCTGCGAGCCGCAACTTTTGCATGCAAGCTCCGATAGAGGCGATTCCGGTGGCGCCGAGAATCTCTCGAAAAGTTGAACTAAAGACGACCGGGGCATCTTCGGGGGTCCTTGTTACTCCGAACCAAGAGACATTTACATTTCGTCCGCGTGTGTCTTGATATTTTATGTACTTTTCTGTGAGCCGCAACTTTTGCATGCAAGCTCCGATAGAGGCGATTCCGGTGGCGCCGGGAAGTTCTCGAAAAGTTGAACAGAAGACGACCGGGGCATCTTCGGGGGTCTTCGGGGCATCTTCGGGGGTCCTTGTTACTCCGAACCAGGAGATGTTTACATTTCGTCCGCGTGTGTCCTGATATTTTATGTACTTTTCTGCGAGCCGCAACTTTTGCATGCAAGCTCCGATAGAGGCGATTCCGGTGGCGCCGGGAAGCTCTCGAAAAGTTGAACGAAAGACGACCGAGGCATCTTCGGGGGTATTCGGGGCATCTTCGGGGGTCCTTGTTACTTTGAACAAGGAGACATTTACATTTCATCCCCCTGTGTCCTGATATTTTATGTACTTTTCGTCGAGCCGCAACTTTTGCATGCGAGCTCCGATAGAGGCGATTCCGGTGGCGCCGGGAAGCTCTCGAAAAGTTGAACAAAAGACGATCGGGGCATCTTCGGGGGTCTTCGGGGCATCTTCGGGGGTCCTTGTTACTCCGAACCAGGAGATGTTTACATTTCGTCGCGTGTGTCCTGATATTTTATGTACTTTTCTGCGAGCCGCAACTTTTGCATGCAAGCTCCGATAGAGGCGATTCCGGTGGCGCCGGGAAGCTCTCGAAAAGTTGAACAGAAGACGACCGGGGCATCTTCGGGGGTCTTCGGGGCATCTTCGGGGGTCCTTGTTACTACGAACCAGGAGATGTTTACATTTCATCCGCATGTGTCCTGATATTTTATGTACTTTTCTGCGAGCCGCAACTTTTGCATGCAAGCTCCGATAGAGGCGATTCCGGTGGCGTCGGGAAGCTCTCGAAAAGTTGAACGAAAGACGTCCGAGGCATCTTCGGGGGTATTCGGGGCATCTTCGGGGGTTCTTTTTACTTTGAACAAGGAGACATTTACATTTCATCCCCCTGTGCCCTGATATTTTATGTACTTTTCTGCGAGCCGCAAGTTTTGCATGCGAGCTCCGATTGAGGCGATTCCGGTGACGCCGGGAAGCTCTCGAAAAGTTGAACAAAAGACGTCCGAGGCATCTTCGGGGGTATTCGGGGCATCTTCGGGGGTCCTTTTTACTTTGAACAAGGAGACATTTACATTTCATCCCCCTGTGCCCTGATATTTTATGTACTTTTCTGCGAGCCGCAACTTTTGCATGCGAGCTCCGATTGAGGCGATTCTGGTGGCGCCGGGAAGCTCTCGAAAAATTGAACAAAAGACGACTGGGGCATCTTCAGGGGTCTTCGGGGCATCTTCAGGGGTCCTTGTTACTCCGAACCAGGAGATGCTTACATTTCGTCACGTGTGTCCTGATATTTTATGTACTTTTCTGCGAGCCACAACTTTTGCATGCAAGCTCCGATAGAGGCGATTCCGGTGGCGCCGGGAATCTCTCGAAAAGTTGAACTAAAGACGACCGGGGCATCTTCGGGGGTCCTTGTTACTCCGAACCAAGAGACATTTACATTTCGTCCGCGTGTGTCTTGATATTTTATGTACTTTTCTGTGAGCCGCAACTTTTGCATGCAAGCTCCGATAGAGGCGATTCCGGTGGCACCGGGAAGCTCTCGAAAAGTTAGGGCTCGCCACACTTGTGTTTTTCTGACTGCGGTATTTTTAACATGAGGGGGGAATTTATTAGCATTCGTGGAACCGGTGCTGGCACGAAAGTCTTCGGTCGCAAAAAACATTGTCTAGGCCCCCGAACGGGCCCCGCAAGGCCGTATCGACAAAAGACGACCGGGACATCTTCGGGGGTCTTCCGGGCATCTTCGGGGGTCCTTGTTACTCCGAACCAGGAGACATTTACTTTCCGTCCGCGTGTGTGTCCTGATATTTTATGTACTTTTCCGCGAGCCGGAACTTTTGGTTGCGAGCTCCGATAGAGGCGATTCCGGTGGCGCCGGGAAGCTCTCGAAAAGTTGAACAAAAGACGATCGGGGCATCTTCGGGGGTATTCGGGGCATCTTCGGGGGTCCTTGTTACTCCGAACCAGGAGACATTTACATTTCGTCCGCCTGTGTCCTGATATTTTATGTACTTTTCTGCGAGCCGCAACTTTTGCATGCGAGCTCCGATAGAGTCGATTCCGGTCCGGGAAGCTCTCGAAAAGTTGAACAGAAGACGACCGGGGCATCTTCGGGGGTCTTCGGGGCATCTTCGGGGGTCCTTGTTACTCCGAACCAGGAGATTTTTACATTTCGTCCGCCTGTGTCCTGATATTTTATGTACTTTTCTGCGAGCCGCAACTTTTGCATGCAAGCTCCGATAGAGGCGATTCCGGTGGCGCCGGGAAGCTCTCGAAAAGTTGAACAGAAGACGACCGGGGCATCTTCGGGGGTCTTCGGGGCATCTTCGGGGGTCCTTGTTACTCCGAACCAGGAGATGTTTACATTTCGTCCGCGTGTGTCCTGATATTTTATGTACTTTTCTGCGAGCCGCAACTTTTGCATGCAAGCTCCGATAGAGGCGATTCCGGTGGCGCCGGGAAGCTCTCGAAAAGTTGAACAAAAGACGACCGGGGCATCTTCGGGGGTATTCGGGGCATCTTCGGGGGTCCTTGTTACTTCGAACCAGGAGACATTTACATTTCATCCGCCTGTGTCCTGATAATTTATGTACTTTTCTGCGAGCCGCAACTTTTGCATGCGAGCTCCGATAGAGGCGATTCCGGTGGCGTCGGGAAGCTCTCGAAAAGTTGAACGAAAGACGACCGAGGCATCTTCGGGGGTATTCGGGGCATCTTCGGGGGTCCTTGTTACTTTGAACAAGGAGACATTTACATTTCATCCCCCTGTGTCCTGATATTTTATGTACTTTTCTGCGAGCCGCAACTTTTGCATGCGAGCTCCGATTGAGGCGATTCCGGTGGCGCCGGGAAGCTCTCGAAAAATTGAACAAAAGACGACCGGGGCATCTTCAGGGGTCTTCGGGGCATCTTCAGGGGTCCTTGTTACTCCGAACCAGGAGATGTTACATTTCGTCGCGTGTGTCCTGATATTTTATGTACTTTTCTGCGAGCCGCAACTTTTGCATGCAAGCTCCGATAGAGGCGATTCCGGTGGCGCCGGGAAGCTCTCGAAAAGTTGAACAAAAGACGACCGGGGCATCTTCGGGGGTCCTTGTTACTCCGAACCAGGAGATGTTTACATTTCGTCCGCGTGTGTCCTGATATTTTATGTACTTTTCTGCGAGCCGCAACTTTTGCATGACAGCTCTGATAGAGGCGATTCCGGTGGCACCGGGAAGCTCTCGAAAAGTTGAACTTAGACGACCGGGCATCTTCGGTGGTCCTTGTTACTTCGAACCAAGAGACATTTATATTTCGTCCGCGTGTGTCTTGATATTTTATGTACTTTCTGTGAGCCGCAACTTTTGCATGCAAGCTCCGATAGAGGCGATTCCGATGGCACCGGGAAGCTCTCGAAAAGTTAGGGCTCGCCACACTTGTGTTTTTCTGACTGCGGTATTTTTAACATGGGGGGGGGGGGAAATTTATTAGGACTCGTGGAACTGGTGCTGGCACGAAAGTCTTCAGTCGCAAAAAACGTTGTCTAGGCCCCGAACGGGCCCCGCAAGGCCGTATCGACAAAAGACGACCGGGGCATCTTCGGGGTCTTCGGGGCATCTTCGGGGTCCTTGTTACTCCGAACCAGGAGATGTTTACATTTCGTTCGCGTGTGTCCTAATATTTTATGTACTTTTCTGCGAGCCGCAACTTTCGCATGCAAGCTCCGATAGAGGCGATTCCGGTGGCGCCGGGAAGCTCTCGAAAAGTTGAACTAAAGACAACCGGGGCATCTTCGGGGGTCCTTGTTACTCCGAACCAAGAGACATTTACATTTCGTCCGCGTGTGTCTTGATATTTTATGTACTTTTCTATGAGCCGCAACTTTGCATGCAAGCTCGATAGAGGCGATTCGGTGGCACCGGGAAGCTCTCGAAAAGTTAGGTCTCGCCACACTTGTGTTTTTCTGACTGCGGTATTTTTAACATGAGGGGGGAATTTATTAGCACTCGTGGAACCGGTGCTGGCACGAAAGTCTTCGGTCGCAAAAAACGTTGTCTAGGCCCCCGAACGGGCCCCGCAAGGCCGTATCGACAAAAGACGACCGGGCATCTTCGGGGGTCTTCGGGGCATCTTCGGGGGTCCTTGTTACTCCGAACCAGGAGATGTTTACATTTCGTCCGCGTGTGTCCTGATATTTTATGTACTTTTCTGCGAGCCGCAACTTTTGCATGCGAGCTCCGATAGAGGCGATTCCGGTGGCGCCGGGAAGCTCTCGAAAAGTTGAACAGAAGACGACCGGGGCATCTTCGGGGGTCTTCGGGGCATCTTCGGGGGTCCTTGTTACTCCGAACCAGGAGATGTTTACATTTCGTCCGCCTGTGTCCTGATATTTTATGTACTTTTCTGCGAGCCGCAACTTTTGCATGCGAGCTCCGATAGAGGCGATTCCGGTGGCGCCGGGAAGCTCTCGAAAAGTTGAACTAAAGACGACCGGGGCATCTTCGGGGGTATTCGGGGCATCTTCGGGGGTCCTTGTTACTCCGAACCAGGAGACATTTACATTTCGTCCGCCTGTGTCCTGATATTTTATGTACTTTTCTGCGAGCCGCAACTTTTGCATGCAAGCTCCGATAGAGGCGATTCCGGTGGCGCCGGGAAGCTCTCGAAAAGTTGAACAGAAAGACGACCGGGGCATCTTCGGGGGTCTTCGGGGCATCTTCGGGGGTCCTTGTTACTCCGAACCAGGAGATGTTTACATTTCGTCCGCGTGTGTCCTGATATTTTATGTACTTTTCTGCGAGCCGCAACTTTTGCATGCAAGCTCCGATAGAGGCGATTCCGGTGGCGCCGGGAAGCTCTCGAAAAGTTGAACAAAGACGACCGGGGCATCTTCGGGGGTATTCGGGGCATCTTCGGGGGTCCTTGTTACTCCGAACCAGGAGACTTTACATTTCGTCCGCCTGTGTCCTGATATTTTATGTACTTTTCTGCGAGCCGCAACTTTTGCATGCGAGCTCCGATAGAGGCGATTCCGGTGGCGCCGGGAAGCTCTCGAAAAGTTGAACAAAAGACGACCGGGGCATCTTCGGGGGTCTTCGGGGCATCTTCGGGGGTCCTTGTTACTCCGAACCAGGAGACATTTACATTTCGTCCGCCTGTGTCCTGATATTTTATGTACTTTTCTGCGAGCCGCAACTTTTGCATGCGAGCTCCGATAGAGGCGATTCCGGTGGCGCCGGGAAGCTCTCGAAAAGTTGAACAAAGACGACCGGGGCATCTTCGGGGGTATTCGGGGCATCTTCGGGGGTCCTTGTTACTCCGAACCAGGAGACATTTACATTTCGTCCGCCTGTGTCCTGATATTTTATGTACTTTTCTGCGAGCCGCAACTTTTGCATGCGAGCTCCGATAGAGGCGATTCCGGTGGCGCCGGGAAGCTCTCGAAAAGTTGAACAGAAGACGACCGGGGCATCTTCGGGGGTCTTCGGGGCATCTTCGGGGGTCCTTGTTACTCCGAACCAGGAGATGTTACATTTCGTCCGCGTGTGTCCTGATATTTTATGTACTTTTCTGCGAGCCGCAACTTTTGCATGCAAGCTCCGATAGAGGCGATTCCGGTGGCGCCGGGAAGCTCTCGAAAAGTTGAACAGAAGACGACCGGGGCATCTTCGGGGGTCTTCGGGGCATCTTCGGGGGTCCTTGTTACTCCGAACCAGGAGATGTTTACATTTCGTCCGCGTGTGTCCTGATATTTTATGTACTTTTCTGCGAGCCGCAACTTTTGCATGCAAGCTCCGATAGAGGCGATTCCGGTGGCGCCGGGAAGCTCTCGAAAAGTTGAACAAAAGACGACCGGGGCATCTTCGGGGGTATTCGGGGCATCTTCGGGGGTCCTTGTTACTCCGAACCAGGAGACATTTACATTTCGTCCGCCTGTGTCCTGATATTTTATGTACTTTTCTGCGAGCCGCAACTTTTGCATGCGAGCTCCGATAGAGGCGATTCCGGTGGCGCCGGGAAGCTCTCGAAAAGTTGAACAAAGACGACCGGGGCATCTTCGGGGGTCTTCGGGGCATCTTCGGGGGTCCTTGTTACTCCGAACCAGGAGACATTTACATTTCGTCCGCCTGTGTCCTGATATTTTATGTACTTTTCTGCGAGCCGCAACTTTTGCATGGCAAGCTCCGATAGAGGCGATTCCGGTGGCGCCGGGAAGCTCTCGAAAAGTTGAACAGAAGACGACCGGGGCATCTTCGGGGGTCTTCGGGGCATCTTCGGGGGTCCTTGTTACTCCGAACCAGGAGATTTTACATTTCGTCCGCGTGTGTCCTGATATTTTATGTACTTTTCTGCGAGCCGCAACTTTTGCATGCAAGCTCCGATAGAGGCGATTCCGGTGGCGCCGGGAAGCTCTCGAAAAGTTGAACAAAAGACGACCGGGGCATCTTCGGGGGTATTCGGGGCATCTTCGGGGGTCCTTGTTACTCCGAACCAGGAGACATTTACATTTCGTCCGCCTGTGTCCTGATATTTTATGTACTTTTCTGCGAGCCGCAACTTTTGCATGCAAGCTCGGATAGAGGCGATTCCGGTGGCACCGGGAAGCTCTCGAAAAGTTAGGGCTCGCCACACTTGTGTTTTTCTGACTGCGGTATTTTTAGCATGAGGGGGGAATTTATTAGGACTCGTGGAACTGGTGCTGGCACGAAAGTCTTTGGTCACAAAAAACGTTGTCTAGGCCCCCGAACGGGCCCCGCAAGGCCGTATCGACAAAAGACGACCGGGGAATCTTCGGGGGTCTTCGGGGCATCTTCGGGGGTCCTTGTTACTCCGAACCAGGAGATGTTTACATTTCGTTCGCGTGTGTCCTGATATTTTATGTACTTTTCTGCGAGCCACAACTTTCGCATGCAAGCTCCGATAGAGGCGATTCCGGTGGCGCCGGGAGCTCTCAAAAAGTTGAACTAAAGACGACCGGGGCATCTTCGGGGGTCCTTGTTACTCCGAACAAAGAGACATTTACATTTCGTCCGCGTGTGTCTTGATATTTTATGTACTTTTCTGCGAGCCGCAACTTTTGCATGCAAGCTCCGATAGAGGCGATTCCGGTGGCGCCGGGAAGCTCTCGAAAAGTTGAACAGAAGACGACCGGGGCATCTTCGGGGGTATTCGGGGCATCTTCGGGGGTCCTTGTTACTCCGAACCAGGAGACATTTACATTTCGTCCGCCTGTGTCCTGATATTTTATGTACTTTTCTGCGAGCCGACAACTTTTGCATGCGAGCTCCGATAGAGGCGATTCCGGTGGCGCCGGGAAGCTCTCGAAAAGTTGAACAAAAGACGACCGGGGCATCTTCGGGGGTATTCGGGGCATCTTCGGGGGTCCTTGTTACTCCGAACCAGGAGACATTTACATTTCGTCCGCCTGTGTCCTGATATTTTATGTACTTTTCTGCGAGCCGCAACTTTTGCATGCGAGCTCCGATAGAGGCGATTCCGGTGGCGCCGGGAAGCTCTCGAAAAGTTGAACAAAAGACGACCGGGGCATCTTCGGGGGTATTCGGGGCATCTTCGGGGGTCCTTGTTACTCCGAACCAGGAGATGTTTACATTTCGTCCGCGTGTGTCCTGATATTTTATGTACTTTTCTGCGAGCCGCAACTTTTGCATGCAAGCTCCGATAGAGGCGATTCCGGTGGCGCCGGGAAGCTCTCGAAAAGTTGAACAGAAGACGACCGGGGCATCTTCGGGGGTCTTCGGGGCATCTTCGGGGGTCCTTGTTACTCCGAACCAGGAGATGTTTACATTTCGTCCGCGTGTGTCCTGATATTTTATGTACTTTTCTGCGAGCCGCAACTTTTGCATGCAAGCTCCGATAGAGGCGATTCCGGTGGCGCCGGGAAGCTCTCGAAAAGTTGAACAAAAGACGACCGGGGCATCTTCGGGGGTATTCGGGGCATCTTCGGGGGTCCTTGTTACTTCGAACCAGGAGACATTTACATTTCGTCCGCCTGTGTCCTGATATTTTATGTACTTTTCTGCGAGCCGCAACTTTTGCATGCGAGCTCCGATAGAGGCGATTCCGGTGGCGCCGGGAAGCTCTCGAAAAGTTGAACAAAAGACGACCGGGGCATCTTCGGGGGTATTCGGGGCATCTTCGGGGGTCCTTGTTACTCCGAACCAGGAGACATTTACATTTCGTCCGCCTGTGTCCTGATATTTTATGTACTTTTCTGCGAGCCGCAACTTTTGCATGCGAGCTCCGATAGAGGCGATTCCGGTGGCGCCGGGAAGCTCTCGAAAAGTTGAACAGAAGACGACCGGGGCATCTTCGGGGGTCTTCGGGGCATCTTCGGGGGTCCTTGTTACTCCGAACCAGGAGATGTTTACATTTCGTCCGCGTGTGTCCTGATATTTTATGTACTTTTCTGCGAGCCGCAACTTTTGCATGCAAGCTCCGATAGAGGCGATTCCGGTGGCGCCGGGAAGCTCTCGAAAAGTTGAACAGAAGACGACCGGGGCATCTTCGGGGGTCTTCGGGGCATCTTCGGGGGTCCTTGTTACTCCGAACCAGGAGATGTTTACATTTCGTCCGCGTGTGTCCTGATATTTTATGTACTTTTCTGCGAGCCGCAACTTTTGCATGCAAGCTCCGATAGAGGCGATTCCGGTGGCGCCGGGAAGCTCTCGAAAAGTTGAACAAAAGACGACCGGGGCATCTTCGGGGGTATTCGGGGCATCTTCGGGGGTCCTTGTTACTTCGAACCAGGAGACATTTACATTTCATCCGCCTGTGTCCTGATAATTTATGTACTTTTCTGCGAGCCGCAACTTTTGCATGCGAGCTCCGATAGAGGCGATTCCGGTGGCGCCGGGAAGCTCTCGAAAAGTTGAACAAAAGACGACCGGGGCATCTTCGGGGGTCTTCGGGGCATCTTCGGGGGTCCTTGTTACTCCGAACCAGGAGATGTTTACATTTCGTCCGCGTGTGTCCTGATATTTTATGTACTTTTCTGCGAGCCGCAACTTTTGCATGCAAGCTCCGATAGAGGCGATTCCGGTGGCGCCGGGAAGCTCTCGAAAAGTTGAACAAAAGACGACCGGGGCATCTTCGGGGGTCTTCGGGGCATCTTCGGGGGTCCTTGTTACTCCGAACCAGGAGATGTTACATTTCGTCCGCGTGTGTCCTGATATTTTATGTACTTTTCTGCGAGCCGCAACTTTTGCATGCAAGCTCCGATAGAGGCGATTCCGGTGGCGCCGGGAAGCTCTCGCAAAGTTGAACTAAAGTACGAGCCGGGGCATCTTCGGGGCTCCTGTTTACTCGAACCAGGAGACATTACATTTCGTTCGCGTGTGTCCTGATATTTTTTACTTTTCGGAGCCCAACTTTTGCATGCAGCTCGATAGAGGCGATCCGGTGGCGCCGGAAGCTCTCGAAAGTTGAACAGAAGCACCGCAACTTCGGGGTTTTCTGGGGCACTGGTATTTTTACATCCGAACCAGGGGATTATTGTCGCGTGTGTATGAATTTTATGTCTTTCTCGAGCCGAAATTTTCTGGTCCGATAAGGCGAGAGGCCCGGAACTCTCGAAAGTGGAACAAAAGACGACCGGGGAATCTTCGGGGTATCGGGCATCTTCGGGGTCGGCTTGTTACTCCGAAACCAGGAGACATTTACATTTCAGTCCGCCGTGTGTCCTGATAATTTTATGTTACTTTCTGCAAGCCGCAACTTTTGCATGCAAGCTCGATAGAGGCGATTCCGGTGGCGCCGGGAAGCTCTCGAAAAGTTGAACAAAGACGACCGGGGCATCTTCGGGGGTATTCGGGGCATCTTCGGGGGTCCTTGTTACTCCGAACCAGGAGACATTTACATTTCGTCCGCCTGTGTCCTGATATTTTATGTACTTTTCTGCGAGCCGCAACTTTTGCATGCGAGCTCCGATAGAGGCGATTCCGGTGGCGCCGGGAAGCTCTCGAAAAGTTGAACAAAAGACGACCGGGGCATCTTCGGGGGTATTCGGGGCATCTTCGGGGGTCCTTGTTACTCCGAACCAGGAGATTTACATTTCGTCCGCCGTGTGTCCTGATATTTTATGTACTTTTCTGCGAGCCGCAACTTTTGCATGCAAGCTCCGATAGAGGCGATTCCGGTGGCGCCGGGAAGCTCTCGAAAAGTTGAACAAAAGACGACCGGGGCATCTTCGGGGGTATTCGGGGCATCTTCGGGGGTCCTTGTTACTCGAACCAGGAGACATTTACATTTCGTCCGCCTGTGTCCTGATATTTTATGTACTTTTCTGCGAGCCGCAACTTTTGCATGCGAGCTCCGATAGAGGCGATTCCGGTGGCGCCGGGAAGCTCTCGAAAAGTTGAACAAAAGACGACCGGGGCATCTTCGGGGGTCTTCGGGGCATCTTCGGGGTCCTTGTTACTCCGAACCAGGAGATGTTTACATTTCGTCCGCGTGTGTCCTGATATTTTATGTACTTTTCTGCGAGCCGCAACTTTTGCATGCAAGCTCCGATAGAGGCGATTCCGGTGGCGCCGGGAAGCTCTCGAAAAGTTGAACAGAAAGACGACCGGGGCATCTTCGGGGGTATTCGGGGCATCTTCGGGGGTCCTTGTTACTTCGAACCAGGAGACATTTACATTTCAGTCCGCCTGTGTCCTGATATTTTATGTACTTTTCGTCGAGCCGCAACTTTTGCATGCGAGCTCCGATAGAGGCGATTCCGGTGGCGCCGGGAAGCTCTCGAAAAAAGTTGAACAAAGACGACCGGGGCATCTTCGGGGGTATTCGGGGCATCTTCGGGGGTCCTTGTTACTCCGAACCAGGAGATGTTTACATTTCGTCCGCGTGTGTCCTGATATTTTATGTACTTTTCTGCGAGCCGCAACTTTTGCATGCAAGCTCCGATAGAGGCGATTCCGGTGGCGCCGGGAAGCTCTCGAAAAGTTGAACAAAGACGACCGGGGCATCTTCGGGGGTATTCGGGGCATCTTCGGGGTCCTTGTTACTCCGAACCAGGAGACTGTTTACATTTCGTCCGCGTGTGTCCTGATATTTTATGTACTTTTCTGCGAGCCGCAACTTTTGCATGCAAGCTCCGATAGAGGCGATTCCGGTGGCGCGGCGCCGGGAAGCTCTCGAAAAGTTGAACAAAAGACGACCGGGGCATCTTCGGGGGTCTTCGGGGCATCTTCGGGGGTTCCTTGTTACTCCGAAGCAGGAGATGTTTACATTTCAGTCCGCGTGTGTCCTAGATATTTTATGTACTTTTCTGCGAGCCGCAACTTTTGCATGCGAGCTCCGATAGAGGCGATTCCGGTGGCGCCGGGAAGCTCTCGAAAAGTTGAACAAAAGACGACCGGGCATCTTCGGGGGTCTTCGGGGCATCTTCGGGGGTCCTTGTTACTCCGAACCAGGAGATGTTACATTTCGTCCGCGTGTGTCCTGATATTTTATGTACTTTTCTGCGAGCCGCACTTTTGCATGCAAGCTCCGATAGAGGCGATTCCGGTGGCGCCGGGAAGCTCTCGAAAAGTTGAACAAAAGACGACCGGGGCATCTTCGGGGGTATTCGGGGCATCTTCGGGGTCCTTGTTACTCCGAACCAGGAGACATTTACATTTCGTCCGCCTGTGTCCTGATATTTTATGTACTTTTCTGCGAGCCGCAACTTTTGCATGCAAGCTCCGATAGAGGCGATTCCGGTGGCGCCGGGAAGCTCTCGAAAAGTTGAACAAAAGACGACCGGGGCATCTTCGGGGGTATTCGGGGCATCTTCGGGGGTCCTTGTTACTCCGAACCAGGAGACATTTACATTTCGTCCGCCTGTGTCCTGATATTTTATGTACTTTTCTGCGAGCCGCAACTTTTGCATGCAAGCTCCGATAGAGGCGATTCCGGTGGCGCCGGGAAGCTCTCGAAAAGTTGAACAAAAGACGACCGGGGCATCTTCGGGGGTCTTCGGGGCATCTTCGGGGGTCCTTGTTACTCCGAACCAGGAGATGTTTACATTTCGTCCGCGTGTGTCCTGATATTTTATGTACTTTTCTGCGAGCCGCAACTTTTGCATGCAAGCTCCGATAGAGGCGATTCCGGTGGCGTCGGGAAGCTCTCGAAAAGTTGAACGAAAGAAGACCGAGGCATCTTCGGGGGTATTCGGGGCATCTTAGGGGGTCCTTCTTACTTTGAACAAGGAGACATTTACATTTCATCCCCCTGTGTCCTGATATTTTATGTACTTTTCGTCGAGCCGCAACTTTTGCATGCGAGCTCCGATAGAGGCGATTCCGATGGCACCGGGAAGCTCTCGAAAAGTTAGGGCTCGCCACACTTGTGTTTTTCTGACTGCGGTATTTTTAACATGAGGGGGGGAATTTATTAGCACTCGTGGAACTGGTGCTGGCACGAAAGTCTTCGGTCACAAAAAATGTTGTCTAGGCCCCCGAATGGGCCCCGCAAGGCCGTATCGACAAAAGACGACCGGGGCATCTTCGGGGATCTTCGGGGGTCCTTGTTACTCCGAACCAGGAGATGTTTACATTTCGTTCGCGTGTGTCCTGATATTTTATGTACTTTTCTGCGAGCCGCAACTTTTGCATGCAAGCTCCGATAGAGGCGATTCCGGTGGCACCGGGAAGCTCTCGAAAAGTTGAACTAAAGACGACCGGGGCATCTTCGGGGGTATTCGGGGCATCTTCGGGGGTCCTTGTTACTTCGAACCAGGAGACATTTACATTTCATCCGCCTGTGTCCTGATATTTTATGTACTTTTCTGCGAGCCGCAACTTTTGCATGCGAGCTCCGATAGAGGCGATTCCGGTGGCGCCGGGAAGCTCTCGAAAAGTTGAACAAAGACGACCGGGGCATCTTCGGGGGTCTTCGGGGCATCTTCGGGGGTCCTTGTTACTCCGAACCAGGAGATGTTTACATTTCGTCCGCGTGTGTCCTGATATTTTATGTACTTTTCTGCGAGCCGCAACTTTTGCATGCAAGCTCCGATAGAGGCGATTCGGTGGCGGGAAGCTCTCGAAAGTTGAACGAAAGAAGACCGAGGCATCTTCGGGGGTATTCGGGGCATCTTAGGGGGTCCTTCTTATTTGAACAAGGAGACATTTACATTTCATCCCCCTGTGTCCTGATATTTTATGTACTTTTCGTCGAGCCGCAACTTTTGCATGCGAGCTCCGATAGAGGCGATTCCGATGGCACTGGGAAGCTCTCGAAAAGTTCGGGCTCGCCACAACTTGTGTTTTTCGGACTGCGGTATTTTTAACATGAGGGGGGGAAGAATTTATTAGCACTCGTGGAACTGGTGCTAGCACGAAAGTCTTCGGTCACAAAAAACGTTTGTCTAGGCCCCGAATGGGCCCCGCATGGCCGTATCGACAAAAGACGACCGGGGCATCTTCGGGGGTCTTCGCGGGCATCTTCGGGGTCCTTGTTACTCCGAACCAGGAGATGTTTACATTTCGTTCGCTGTGTCCTGATATTTTTATGTACTTTTCTGCGAGCCGCAACTTTTGCATGCAAGCTCCGATAGAGGCGATTCCGGTGGCGCCGGGAAGCTCTCGAAAAGTTGAACTAAAGACGACCGGGCATCTTCGGGGTATTCGGGGCATCTTCGGGGGTCCTTGTTACTCCGAACCAGGAGACATTTACATTTCGTCCGCCTGTGTCCTGATATTTTATGTCCTTTCGTCGAGCCACAACTTTTGCATGCGAGCTCCGATAGAGGCGATTCCGGTGGCGCCGGGAAGCTCTCGAAAAGTTGAACTAAAGACGACCGGGCATCTTCGGGGTATTCGGGGCATCTTCGGGGGTCCTTGTTACTCCGAACCAGGAGATGTTACATTTCTGTCCGCGTGTGTCCTGATATTTTATGTACTTTTCGCGAGCCTGCAACTTTTGCATGCGAAGCTCCGATAGAGGCGATTCCGATGGTGCCCGGGAAGCTCTCGAAAAGTTGAACAAAGACGATCGGGGCATCTTCGGGGGTATTCGGGGCATCTTCGGGGGTCCTTGTTACTCCGAACCAGGAGACATTTACATTTCGTCCGCCTGTGTCCTGATATTTATGTACTTTTCTGCGAGCCGCAACTTTTGCATGCGAGCTCCGATAGAGGCGATTCCGGTGGCGCCGGGAAGCTCTCGAAAAGTTGAACAAAAGACGACCGGGGCATCTTCGGGGGTATTCGGGGCATCTTCGGGGGTCCTTGTTACTCCGAACCAGGAGACATTTACATTTCGTCCGCGTGTGTCCTGATATTTTATGTACTTTTCTGCGAGCCGCAACTTTTGCATGCAAGCTCCGATAGAGGCGATTCCGGTGGCGCCGGGAAGCTCTCGAAAAGTTGAACTAAAGACGACCGGGCATCTTCGGGGGTATTCGGGCATCTTCGGGGTCCTTGGTTAGTCCGAACCAGGAGACATTTACATTTCGTCCGCCTGTGTCCTGATATTTTATGTACTTTTCGCGAGCCGCAACTTTTGCATGTTTGCATGCGCTCGGCTTTTACTGAGGGCGATGCCCGGTGGCGCCGTGGAAGGCGAAGGGCGCTCTCGAAAAGTTGAACAAAAGACGACCGGGGCATCTTCGGGGGTCTTCGGGCATCTTCGGGGGTCCTTGTTACTCCGAACCAGGAGATGTTTACATTTCGTCGCGTGGCCTGATATTTTATGTACTTTTCTGCGAGCCGCAACTTTTGCAGCAGCTCCGATAGAGCGATGTCGCCGGGAAGCTCTCGAAAAGTTGAACAAAAGACGACCGGGGCATCGGGGGTTTCGGGCATCTTCGGGTGGGGCCTTGTTACTTCGAACCAGGAGACATTTACATTTCATCCGCCTGTGTCCTGATAATTTATGTACTTTTCTGCGAGCCGCAACTTTTGCATGCAAGCTCCGATAGAGGCAATTCCGGTGGCGCCGGGAAGCTCTCGAAAAGTTGAACAAAAGACGACCGGGGCATCTTCGGGGGTCTTCGGGGGTCCTTGTTACTCCGAACCAGGAGATGTTTACATTTCGTCCGCGTGTGTCCTGATATTTTATGTACTTTTCTGCGAGCCGAAATTTTTGCATGCAAGCTCCGATAGAGGCGATTCCGGTGGCGTCGGGAAGCTCTCGAAAAGTTGAACGAAAGAAGACCGAGGCATCTTCGGGGGTATTCGGGGCATCTTAGGGGGTCCTTCTTACTTTGAACAAGGAGACATTTACATTTCATCCCCTGTGTCCTGATATTTTATGTACTTTTCGTCGAGCCGCAACTTTTGCATGCGAGCTCCGATAGAGGCGATTCCGATGGCACCGGGAATCTCTTGAAAAGTTAGGGCTCGCCACACTTGTGTTTTTCTGACTGTGGTATTTTTAACATGAGGGGGGGAATTTATTAGCACTCGTGGAACCGGTGCTGGCACGAAAGTCTTCGGTCACAAAAAACGTTGTCTAGGCCCCCGAACGGGCCCCGCAAGGCCATATCGACAAAAGATGACCGGGGCATCTTCGGGGGTCTTCGGGGCATCTTCGGGGGTCCTTGTTACTCCGAACCAGGAGATGTTTACATTTCGTTCGCGTGTGTCCTGATATTTTATGTACTTTTCTGCGAGCCGCAACTTTCGCATGCAAGCTCCGATAGAGGCGATTCTGGTGGCGCCGGGAAGCTCTCGAAAAGTTGAACTAAAGACGACCGGGGAATCTTCAGGGGTCCTTGTTACTCCGAACCAAGAGACATTTACATTTCGTCCGCGTGTGTCTTGATATTTTATGTACTTTTCTGTGAGCCGCAACTTTTGCATGCAAGCTCCGATAGAGGCGATTCCGGTGGCACCGGGAAGCTCTCGAAAAGTTAGGGCTCGCCACACTTGTGTTTTTCTGACTGCGGTATTTTTAACATGAGGGGGGAATTTATTAGCACTCGTGGAACCGGTGCTGGCACGAAAGTCTTCGGTCGCAAAAAACGTTGTCTAGGCCCCCGAACGGGCCCCGCAAGGCCGTATCGACAAAAGACGACGGGGCATCTTCGGGGGTCTTCGGGGCATCTTCGGGGGTCCTTGTTACTCCGAACCAGGAGACATTTACTTTCATCGCCTGTGTCCTGATTTTATGTACTTTTCTGCGAGGCGCAACTTTTGCATGCGAGCTCCGATAGAGGTGATTCCGGTGGCGCCGGGAAGCTCTCGAAAAGTTTAACAAAAGACGATCGGGGCATCTTCGGGGGTCGGGGCATCTTCGGGGGTCCTTGTTACTCCGAACCAGGAGACATTTACATTTCGTCCGCCTGTGTCCTGATATTTTATGTACTTTTATGCGAGCCTCGACTTTTGCATGCGAGCTCCGATAGAGGCGATTCCGGTGGCGACGGGAAGCTCTCGAAAAGTTGAACAGAAGACGACCGGGGCATCTTCGGTGGTCTTCGGGTTATCTTCGGGGGTCCTTGTTACTCCGAACCAGGAGATGTTTACATTTCGTCCGCGTGTGTCCTGATATTTTATGTACTTTTCCGCGAGACGCAACTTTTGCATGCAAGCTCCGATAGAGGCGATTCCGGTGGCGCCGAGAAGCTCTCGAAAAGTTGAACAGAAGACGACCGGGGCATCTTCGGGGGTCTTTGGGGCATCTTCGGGGGTCCTTGTTACTCCGAACCAGGAGATGTTTACATTTCGTCCGCGTGTGTCCTGATATTTTATGTACTTTTCTGCGAGCCGCAAATTTTCCATGCAAGCTCCGATAGAGGCGATTCCGGTGGCGCCGGGAAGCTCTCGAAAAGTTGAACTAAAGACGACGGGGGCATCTTCGGGGATCCTTGTTACTCCGAACCAAGAGACATTTACATTTCGTCCGCGTGTGTCTTGATATTTTATGTACTTTCTGTGAGCCGCAACTTTGCATGCAAGCTCCGATAGAGGCGATTCCGGTGGCACCGGGAAGCTCTCAAAAAGTTAGGGCTCGCCACACTTGTGTTTTTCTGACTGCGGTATTTTTAACATGAGGGGGGGAATTTATTATGACTCGTGGAACTGGTGCTGGCACGAAAGTCTTCGGTCGCAAAAAACGTTGTCTAGGCCCCCGAACGGGCCCCGCAAGGCCGTATCGACAAAAGACGACCGGGGCATCTTCGGGGGTCTTCGGGGCATCTTCGGGGGTCCTTGTTACTCCGAACCAGGAGATGTTTACATTTCGTCCGCGTGTGTCCTGATATTTTATGTACTTTTCCGCGAGCCAGAACTTTTGGTTGCGAGCTCCGATAGAGGCGATTCCGGTGGCGTCGGGAAGCTCTTGAAAAGTTGAACAAAAGACGATCGGGGCATCTTCGGGGGTATTCGGGGCATCTTCGGGGGTCCTTGTTACTTCGAACCAGGAGACATTTACATTTCATCCGCCTGTGTCCTCATAATTTATGTACTTTTCTGCGAGCCGCAACTTTTGCATGCGAGCTCCGATAGAGGCGATTCCGGTGCCGCCGGGAAGCTCTCGAGAAGTTGAACAAAAGACAACCGGGGCATCTTTGGGGGTCTTCGGGGCATCTTCGGGGGTCCTTGTTACTCCGAACCAGGAGATGTTTACATTTCGTCGCTTGTGTCCTGATATTTTATGTACTTTTCTACGAGCCGCAACTTTTGCATGCAATGCTCCGATAGAGGCGATGACGGTGGCACCGGGAAGCTCTCGAAAAGTTGAACAAAAGACGACCGGGGCATCTTCGGGGGTCTTCGGGGCATCTTCGGGGGTCCTTGTTACTCCGAACCAAGAGATGTTTACATTTCGTCCGCGTGTGTCCTGATATTTTATGTACTTTTCTGCGAGCCGCAACTTTTGCATGCAAGCTCCGATAGAGGCGATTCCGGTGGCGCCGGGAAGCTCTCGAAAAGGTTAACTAAAGACGACCGGGGCATCTTCGGGGGTATTCGGGGCATCTTCGGGGGTCCTTGTTACTCCGAACCAGGAGACATTTACATTTCGTCCGCCTATGTCCTGATATTTTATGTCCTTTTCGTCGAGCCACAACTTTTGCATGCGATCTCCGATAGAGGCGATTCCGGTGGCGCCGGGAAGCTCTCGAAAAGTTGAACAAAAGACGATCGGGGCATCTTCGGGGTATTCGGGGCATCTTCGGGGGTCCTTGTTACTCTGAACCAGGAGACATTTACATTTCGTCCGCCTGTGTCCTGATATTTTATGTCCTTTTCGTCGAGCCACAACTTTTGCATGCGAGCTCCGATAGAGGCGATTCCGGTGGCGCCGGGAAGCTCTCGAAAAGTTGAACTAAAGACGACCGGGGCATCTTCGGGGGTATTCGGGGCATCTTCGGCCGTCCTTGTTACTCCGAACCAGGAGACATTTACATTTCGTAAGCCTGTGTCCTGATATTTTATGTCCTTTTCGTCGAGCCACAACTTTTGCAAGCAAGCTCCGATAGAGGCGATGCCGGTGGCGCCGGGAAGCTCTCGAAAAGTTGAACAAAAGACGACCGGGGCATCTTCGGGGGTCTACGGGGCATCTTCGGGGGTCCTTGTTACTCCGAACCAGGAGATGTTTACATTTCGTCGCTTGTGTCCTGATATTTTATGTACTTTTCTACGAGCCGCAACTTTTGCATGCAAGCTCCGATAGAGGCGATGACGGTGGCACCGGGAAGCTCTCGAAAAGTTGAACAAAAGACGACCGGGGCATCTTCGGGGGTCTTCGGGGCATCTTCGGGGGTCCTTGTTACTCCGAACCAAGAGATGTTTACATTTCGTCCGCGTGTGTCCTGATATTTTATGTACTTTTCTGCGAGCCGCAACTTTTGCATGCAAGCTCCGATAGAGGTGATTTCGGTGGCGCCGGGAAGCTCTCGAAAAGTTAACTAAAGACGACCGGGGCATCTTCGGGGGTATTCGGGGCATCTTCGGGGGTCCTTGTTACTCCGAACCAGGAGACATTTACATTTCGTCTGCCTATGTCCTGATATTTTATGTCCTTTTCGTCGAGCCACAACTTTTGCATGCGATCTCCGATAGAGGCGATTCCGGTGGCGCCGGGAAGCTCTCGAAAAGTTGAACAAAAGACGATCGGGGCATCTTCGGGGTATTCGGGGCATCTTCGGGGGTCCTTGTTACTCTGAACCAGGAGACATTTACATTTCGTCCGCCTGTGTCCTGATATTTTATGTCCTTTTCGTCGAGCCACAACTTTTGCATGCGAGCTCCGATAGAGGCGATTCCGGTGGCGCCGGGAAGCTCTCGAAAAGTTGAACTAAAGACGACCGGGGCATCTTCGGGGGTATTCGGGGCATCTTCGGCCGTCCTTGTTACTCCGAACTAGGAGACATTTACATTTCGTAAGCCTGTGTCCTGATATTTTATGTCCTTTTCGTCGAGCCACAACTTTTGCATGCAAGCTCCGATAGAGGCGATGCCGGTGGCGCCGGGAAGCTCTCGAAAAGTTGAACAAAAGACGACCGGGGCATCTTCGGGGGTCTACGGGGCATCTTCGGGGGTCCTTGTTACTCCGAACCAGGAGATGTTTACATTTCGTCCGCGTGTGTCCTGATATTTTATGTACTTTTCTGCGAGCCGTAACTTTTGCATGCAAGCTCCGATAGAGGCGATTCCGGTGGCGCCGGGAAGCTCTCGAAAAGTTGAACTAAAGACGACCGGGGCATCTTCGGGGGTATTCGGGGCATCTTCGGGGGTCCTTGTTACTCCGAACCAGGAGACATTTACATTTCGTCCGCCTGTGTCTTGATATTTTATGTCCTTTTCGTCGAGCCACAACTTTTGCATACGAGCTCCGATAGAGGCGATTCCGGTGGCGCCGGGAAGCTCTCGAAAAGTTGAACTAAAGACGACCGGGGCATCTTCGGGGGTATTCGGGGCATCTTCGGGGGTCCTTGTTACTCCGAACCAGGAGACATTTACATTTCGTCCGCCTGTGTCCTGATATTTTATGTCCTTTTCGTCGAGCCACAACTTTTGCATGCGAGCTCCGATAGAGGCGATTCCGGTGGCGCCGGGAAGCTCTCGAAAAGTTGAACAAAAGATGATCGGGGCATCTTCGGGGGTATTCGCACTAGTGGAAAACGGGGCAGTAGTCCCGGTTCCAGACGGCCTCTAGTCCCGGCTGGGCAACCCGGACTACCAAATCGGGACTAGAGCCCCCCCCCTATAGTCCCGGTTGGCTACGAACCGGGATTAGAGTGCCTCCCACGTGGCCACGGGCGAGCCCGCGGGCTGGATGTCTTTAGTCCCGGTCCGTAACACGGACCGGGACTACCGTTAGGCCTTTTTTTTTCTTTTATAATTTTTTTCAGAATTGCACGGACCGGGTGTCGTGTGTGTTTAGTGCCGGGGTTTTGGATAGTTTCGGAAACACGTCGATACGTCGATATAAATTATATTGTACTATGATCACACGTTGATGCATATATATAACACACTTACAAATTAATTGTAACACATGAATTTGTCGTCACGTTTCCGTACACAAAGTACTCAAATGCATTAATTATACATGCATGAAATCATAGTACATTTATATATGTAGATAATAGTGCTCTGAATTTTCAGGTATGACATCATCAAGAAGAAATCCCGCCAGCTCCTCCCCAATTGCTCTTATACGGTCATCTGGTAGGAGGCCGGCCCGCTTCCTTACAATCTTTAAAAGAAGGAGAAAATTAAACAATTATGAATGAAACTCCACACAATTGATATGCATATTATTTTGTCAAAAAAAACTTGTGAACAATGTATAATTACGTACCTCTGCGTTTCTTCGATTTTCGAATTTTTCATAAGTCATCCTATGAATGTACTCGCAAACGTAGTACCCACATAAGAGGGTCCCTTCTGGCTGTTCCAGACACCACTGTTCGAGAATAGAATTCAACACATTAAGTTTGGTAATGGTATTGCAAACTACATTAATTCATGGATATAGGTATAGTACTACTTACTTGGTTCAGAGTCCATACCAGCTTCTCGTGCCATTTACCGGGTACTTCCTTGACGAATGTCTGCCATGCTCTACTCGACAAAGAAAGAACAAAACATCTGTTATTAATTAATTACTTGATATCACGAAATGAATGAAAGAGAGGTCGGTATAGTAATGTGATAAGAATTTAAATTACTCTTTCATGACATCAAACAAGCTCTTGTACTCTCTAGGATCTCTCCTTAATGAGTCGTAGACTTCAATTATTCCCTGGTGATATCTAATGACCACGAGAATAAAGTGGTAGCTGCAAATTTACATACAGAGGCATGCGCATATAACTCATCAATTAGACTTAAGATACCGGGTGAGCAAAAATAGAATGTGTACAAGCAATTAGTAACACTTACCTGAAGTTGTAAGGAAGAAATATTTCTTTTTTGTCTTGGTGTCGCTTGAAAGCCTCTATCATTACTCCCTTTACAACTTGTGGTTTCTTCCTTATGCTCACTTCATGAATAACATTAGGGTCCATGAAACCAATCTCCACCGGTTTTATTATTTCCCTTTTGTAGTCGATCATCTTCTTTCTGCACAAATAGCGTACCAAAATTAGAATGTGCTGTGAGCTATATATATATAAAGACTTAATTAAATTACAAAAATAAATAACTTACAGACAAAAGATACTGATGATTGCTTTATCGAGGGGTAAACCATTGTATAATTGGAAAAGTTCGGAGAAATCAATTTGCACACCGTAGTCATCGTAGAAGTGTTCCTCCTTTCTAACTTTTGCCATGATACCTATTATACCTTTCTTTGCGACTTTCATGTACCATGAATTCAACTGACACATCCTTGTTGGTAGTAACTTGGCCACCTCAGTTGTGACCAAAGACTTGCCTTGAACATATCGATAAGGCACCCTATAAGGTTCCTCAGGGAAGTGGCGGACACTTCCCTGAGGTACCATACGGTGGGCGTCTTTGTCGGTAAGTACCTTAAGCGGAGGGAGCGATTGCGTAGCTTGTTGTCCCAGCTGGGCTATCTGTTTCCCGCATTTCCGGTTCTCCAACACCGAGTCGTATGACTTTTCAATAGAGCGCTCATAGTCTGATGACGGCCTTGGTGGAGGGTTGTATAAGCACCTAATAGTGTGATGTAGTTTGTCACGAGGAAGCCCTTTGATGCTGGGTAGTTCTTCCGGGGGCGGTTTCTTTGTAAAATGGGCTTTAACCTCGGCCCTCCTGATGGCTTCGGATTCCTCGACAGTCCTCTCGTAAGGTAACTTCTCAGGAGTCTTCACTTTTTGCGGCTTTTTCTGTCTCTTCTTAGGAGGCGAACCATTAACGGCCCTCTTCGCATCAAACCACTTATAAGGCGGAGACCGCTGGACTGGCTCTGGAGATGGAGACCGCTGGACTGGCTCTGGAGATGGAGACCGCTGGACTGGCTCTGGAGATGGAGACCGTGCTGGTGTAGCTGGAGATGGAGACCGTACTGGTGTAGCTGGAGATGGAGACGGACTCGCGCTGGGGTCCCTCTGGGGTAGGAAGGGTGGACTTGTAGGTGGTGGACTTCTACTTGGAGGAGTCGGTGGCCTTGGTGCTGAGCCTGGAAGCACGATGTATTTCTTGTTCCATAGAACGAAACCGTGCTTGACTTGTCCCAGTGTCGTCTCATCGTCACCTCCAGGATAGTCAAGCTCAAGTGCCTCAAATCCCGGTATAATAGCATCCACCCCGACACGAGCATAGCCAGCTGGAATCTGACCAAGATGGTAGCTTGCTCCAGGTTCGTTTGGTAACGCATAGCCGACCGCCACCTTGAAGGATATGTTCTTCATTAACATATGAAGCTCACACTCCGTCTTCTCCGTGATATCATCCACGGGGTAGTGAGCCGCCGGCTGTTCTATTATTGCGGCAGATACTTGTAGCGGCGTGGAACCCACGCTGCTTCTTCGCGGTTCTTGGACGACGTCGACTTGTTGCTGCTGTTGATCAGGTGCCCGGTGCTGGCTGATTGAGTCAATCTGACAGCGCAGTCCGGAAACCATGCGCTCCAATTCTGATAAACGGTCTAACTCCTTCTGCTTCTTTCTCCCACGGCTTCTATAACTGTCAGCACAGTCCGGAAACCCTTCCTTCAAGTTGGTACCGCCGGGAAAGCCTCGTAATCGTCCGTTGTGTTCGGGATTCCCCAGTGCGAGTGTCAGCTCGTCGTTCTCTCTCTCGGGATGGTACTCTCCCTTTCGAACTTTATCTATTGCGTCAATAAGCAACGGAACGATTGTTTCAACCTTTTTCTTCCATTTTCCCTTTGCAACAATCAACCCCGTCTCTGGGTCCAACACTGCGCCATGCGCGAACAACCAAAACTTGGCCCTCTCGGGCCAGTTCAAAGTCTGTGGAGTGATCCCTTTAGCAACCAGTTCCGCTTCAAAGGCTAACCATTTGGGAATGGCAGACTTGTAGCCACCTGTACCCAACCTATGGTGGTATTCCTTCTTCCCAGCATTTCTCTTATTTACGACCGATCGAGCCACGGCAGTAGAGGAATTCTTGTACGCCTTGAATGCGGGCCAGGAATGTTTTATCTTCTCGAGTGCTCCGGTGAAATTAGCTGGATCTTCATCTTCATACTTTCTCCATAGTGTTTTCTTCCAGCTCTGGAATTGTGTGGCCATCTTCTTAAGAGTCCACTCCTTCACTTTCTCCGTCTTGCCTTCTGGTATGTTGAAATGTATCATGAGCGTATCGAAAAGCAATTCTTTCGTATGATCATGGACATAACAAGCATCATCCTCATCCACACCCTTCGGCTTATGCCATTCTGCAATGGTGATCGGGAGAATGTCCCTAACAATGACTCCAGCTTGATTTACAAATTTACGACAGGTCGCTATGGGTGCCAGCGGTTCGCCACTCTGAGAAACTTCCTCTATCGTTAGCCTCGGAGCATCGCTGGCCATCCTCTTCGTCAGGCCTCGAGGAGGAACATTATTTACAGATTTGCTCGATCCAGAGGGCTGGAAAATGAATCGTTAATTAACACGTGCAATTAACAAATGCATATATATACATGATCGATCGATCAATTGTCAGCCTATATAATATATGTATATACCTCGCCGGAGTTTGTCGTTAAGGGCGCTTCATCGTCAAACAGAAGTCCCTCACCGCAGTCGTTCAGAAATTGTGAGCTGAAATCATCATCTTCATCGCCTTGTCGTCCATCATCTTCTCCACCGCCTTGTTGTCCATCATCATCTCCACCGCCTTCTTCACGGGCACTCGCATAGATTATTCGTTGCATTTTATCTTCATGCTCCTCGTCTCTAATTAAGGGAATGTCCGCCATAGCTCAATGTACCTGCAATCAATTATATGTGTTTGTAATTTTTTTGACATAGAATTACACATAAATGACACCCCAAAATAATTAGGGGTGGCATTGTGCAACTTGTCACATAAAATGACAGCCCTTGGTCCTGAAAAAAAAATAGGGCCAGGCACCTGGCTAGCGGCTGGTCCTTTAGAAAAATCAGCACCCTGGTCCTTTAAAAAATATGTGGCCCGGCACCTGGCCAGTAGCGGCTGGTCCCTTAGAAAAATCCAGCCCCCGCGTCCACCCACTGGCCAGTAGCGCGTGGTCAAGGCTGGCCCACCAGCCAGCGACCCGGCCACCCCGCCACCCAACCGCCGCGCGGTCAGCCCACTCGGCCACGTCGCGCGTGGGAACCGCCACCCGGCCGCCACGTTCCCTCGTCTCCCCCGCCACCCAACCGTCCGAGCCCCGCAGTCAATGCTCCTGGCCCACCTGCCAGCGACTGGACGGCCTCCTCGGCTTCCCGTCCCGCAGTCAATGCTGGCCACGGTGGACGCGGCCCCCGTCCTTTTTAAACCCCGGCCGTGCGCGATGGCGACCTCACACAGCCCCGCCGCCCTCCCCACACTCCATCGAACGTGCCCTAGCCCTAGTCCTAGCCCTCGCCCTCGCCGGAGCCGGAGTAATGTCGAAGCGGTGGTGGCCAGGCGGCAAGCACCAGTCCGAGTCCAGCGGCTCGGGCTCTGGCCGCTCCGGCCGTCGCCGGGGCGCTGGACTGCCTCCCCTTGCTCCTCCTCCACCACCACCATCGTCGGCGCCGCGCGGAGTGCGCATCGTCGGCGCGGACCCGCGTCGTGCCGGTCCGCAGGCCGGCGGGCCGGCCGCCAAGAAGAAGCGCTACCGCCGGTACGTCCGGGTGGAGGAGGCGCAGTGGCACTGGGAGAACGCCGTCCCGGTGCGCTGGTCGGACGTCCACCTCCCGGACAACTGGCACCTGAATCCGCAACGGATTCCGGTGCCGCCGATCCCGACCGACCCCACGGCCAGGGCGGTGGAGATCGCACGCCGGCGCAGCCTCCTCCCCAATCACCTCCTCGACGACCCGGCGTACGCGCCGGGCTCCCCCTACTGGGACCAATGGTTCTGGGAGGAGCACGACGAGCGCCGCCGGAGCTACTTCGCGCCGGCCCTAGTGCCGCCGGTGGAGCGCACGGAGTACCCGCGCTCCCGGAGGGGATGGACGACCTCGACCAATGGTTGGAGGTCGACTCCGACGGCGAGGCCGCCCCCATGGACGAGGACGACGACATCGACGACGCCATGAAGGCAGCCATGGCGGCGTCCCGGCAGGCCTTCGTCGACGACTGAGCGCCGCCGCTGGGAGATGGTGGTGCAGGACGCACTGCCGCCGCCGCCGCCGCACGGTCTGCCGCCGCAGGGACCGCCTCCACCCCCGCCTCCGCCACAGGGACAGCCGGGGCTGGACTGGGTGCAGGCCCTCGCCCAGGAGGAGGAGGCCTACGACCCGCCGGAGGAGGAGTACGAGGAGCCGGTGAGATTCCCACCGGAGCTGTTCGGGCAGTCGTGGGTATTCACGACTGTGCCCCAGCTGCCGCCGGAGGAGCCCCAGGACGGCATCCTGGAGGAGCCAGGGACGCCGCCGCGGGACGTCCCCATGGAGCAGCAGCAGCCGCCGGCGCATCTGTGGGAGGCACCACCGTACGTCGTCCTCTCCGACGAGGAGGGCGACGAGGACTAGCTAGGACCTCCCCCTCCCCCCCCCTAAGTAAATGTAATGTAGTTTATTTCCTATCTACGAACTGTCCCCGCCGCCGATTTAAGGTCACCGGACCACCGCCGCCGCCGATTCTAGCTAGGGTTCGTGCCATCGGACCACCGCCGCCGCCGATTCTAGCTAGGGTTCGTGCCATCGGACCACCGCCGCGCCGATCTAGAGTTTGAGAGGGCCGTACCTTAGGCGGAGCGCGCGGGGGACGGCGGCGAGGAAGAGGGACGCGAGCGACGGCGGCGGCGGTGGCGGCGGCCAGATTTTGGCAGCCTGGCGGCGTCGTCGCGTGAGAGGAGCCCGGAGGCGTCTGCGTCTTGGGCCTGGCGGCAAAAATGAGGAAGAAATCCGCGGAGAGGGACCAAGTAGGCTCAAATCGGCCTTTAGTCCCGGTCCGTGACACCAACCGGGACTAAAGACCCCTATAGTCCCGGTTGGTGTCACGGACCGGGACTAAAGGTGGGCTTTTTGGCGCGCTAAGTTTCGCAGCGGCCCGAAAATGGCCTTTAGTCCCGGTTGTAGCCACGGACCGGGACTAAACGGCCGTTTGTATTTTTTTCTTCATTTTATGAATGTTTTCAAATGTTCATATTTTATAAACTTTACATGTTTCCAAATGTAAATATGAATATGTTATATATATTGAACATTTAAATAGATGAGTTGAGTAAAACCGTTGTACTAATAAAATCCGAGGTTAGGATAAATATATTTAACATTTTAAATATTTAATAAAAAACCCTCAACTTTTTAACAGTCAAAACAAAATTCTACCAATTATTACACATATGTATAGAACAAGTTAGGATAAATAAATATCTCATACATTATTACAAATGACCANGACAACAACACTTGGTGCTAATAACTCATTTTTTCACTTCTTTTGTGTATAGAGAGGTGGCAGGTTCTCAGATGGTATGGGTTCATGTGATCAACGAGAAAAAACAAGCCAAACCATGATATCCCCAGCACAGCTGAAACCAGAGCTAAGAACAAAGCTTGTCTGGTGAAGAAGATTCGATCCTCTGCTTTGTCACCTTTGTCTATTCTTTTGCTTGCATTTCTACTAAAAAATCCACTGTGATATGCTCTCCTAGGTTCAAATTCCCTTGTAGTTGTTATTCTGTAATGATTTGTTGTGTAAATAAACTACATGGGTCAATGAATCTTCTCCATGGAAGGAATTGTACGTTGGCATTGTATATGGTAATCTTGTTTGATGAAGAAATGATGCATTTCAAGATGTACACATATTGTCAGTTCCAACCTAAATACCAGTATGATACAATGCCGCCTACAATTGTGTATTATCACAGATCCTTTTGAAATTTGTATTGGCCAAGGCTACCATACAATGATATAAACTATAAATATTGCAAAAAGGAACTTGCCATTTTATATGTGAAAACTTGTGCAGTCTCCAATTGTTACTGACATGACACTTTAGAACGATATCTGACTGATTATTACACTAGAAATTTTACCTGTTCTATCTGTAATGAGCACGATTCTGAGATGCACTCCTAGGTTTCTACCATGCTTGTAGTGCCTTGATTTTTTTGAGTTGTGTGCCATGGTGCATTTTTGAATTGAGAAGTCTATCTCACGGTTACTTTCTCACAATAAAGCTATATGTGAATGTTTAATTGTTCGTTTTCAGTTAGAATCTTCTCCAGGGAAAGAATTGTATGTTGGCACAATATATGGTAATCTTGTTTGATGAAGAAAAAATGCATCTCAAGATACAAAACTATTATGTAGCTGCGAACAAAAAAATCAGTATGATGCAATGTCATAATTAATTTGGGAGGCTTGCCATGATGTGTTGGCACAGATGCTTTTGAGGTTGTACTGACCCAAGGTTACTACTACACACTGATACAAAATAGAAATATTGCAGGCAGGATTCATTTTAAATAAGAAAAGTGTGCAGCCTCCAAGTATTACTGAGATTGTGATGTGGCAGTCTCCAAGTTTTTGATATGATCGTCTCTTTCAATCTTACCCTTTTCTTCAAGGCTTGCTTCCAAAGCCTCAATAGTTTCCCCGCGCTCAACAAGGGCGCTCATGATTTCATAGAGGTTATCACAAGCAATTTTATTCTTTGAAAGAGACATAAGAATCATTAAACCTTTATCATGAAGGAGAGCATCATTATTTTCCTCATCATCTTTTTCATCATTATTATCATTATCATTACCATTGCTAGAAGAAGATTTAGCCATAAGGCAATGAGAGGTGGATGAAGAGGAACAATTAATTTTTGAACTACTCAAGTTCAAATCTTGTTCCACAATTAATTGGGTTTCCTCTACATTATTATTCATGCAAGAGTTAGAGGGAACACAAGCATTTTCATCATGGGAACAAGATAAAGTAAGCATATCATCATTAGATTTATCTAAGCAATTTTTGGATGACATGCAAGGACTATCAACACTAGCATGTATGACATTTATAGTGCTGTGTGTGTTTAGGTCCAAAGATGAGGCATTTGATGACAGAATTGATGAGAGTATTTCTCCCTCAACTACGCCAACAAACACTCTTGATACCCTGAAAGGAAAATAATATATGGGATAGGTTGAGCCTCCAAGTGCAGAGTATGTAGAAGTGGAAGTCTTTTCCCCACGAGGGTGACTCGAGGGTTTAATATCGAACTCTCGGGGAATTAGTAGTGGGGATTTTATCTCCTTGTCCTTCTCTAAATTTCCTGCAAACAAAGTAGATTGCTTTGTGCCCTCAACCTCACCAAGTGGTTGTCAAGCACAAGGTGTGAGAATGATATTAAGATAATAATGAATGCAAAACAGTAAACACTACAAGGAAATCGGTCTATTGCAACAATAATTATTGCAATGGCCATCTTTCGTTGTAATAAGACGTGATATTACCACAAAAGTTCAGTTCGTGGTAATAGGTTCCATATATTGCCACAGTTTCGTTTCGTCACGATAAGTACCCCTTTTGTTGCAATAGAAGCCACGTATTGCCACAAACTGAATCAGCATTGCAATATGCTAGTGGTATTGCAACAATTGCGACGCATTGTAGGAAATAGCCATTTTGTTGCAATAGAGAACACATATTGCAACAAAGTAAATCTTTGTGGTAATATTCAGGCATATATTGCAACGATTCATACATGTGGCGCTAGTTATTGGTATTGTTGCAAAAAATGGCTCCCTATTGCGACAAAATATGCATTGGTTGTAATAGGTGACTTTTGCCTCAACTTCATTGTGTTGCAATAAATATTACATATTGCAACGAACTGTCCATCCGTGGTAATATGTATAACATATTGCAACAATGGCCTTTTGTTGCGAAAAAAGGGGCAACATATTGCAACGGTCCTGGTTTTTGTTTTTATTTATTTATGCTACCTTTTCTCAGGTATTTATTTATTTATGATACTTTTTCTCACAGTTTATAGAGGTATATAGGATATACAAAAAGGTAGTTGTAAAAAAAAAGGATATACAAAAGTTAAAGGCATGTTTCGAACCTTGCACCTCCGCATCGCAAAAGAAGCGCCTCAAACCAACTGGTCAAGGCTTGTTTGTTGTCAAGAATAGAGACAAACCTGTTTTATAGTCAGTCTAAGAACTTTTTGCAACAATCATGATTTTTTTATTGTGACAAAATTATTTGTAAAAGGGAAGATTCAAACCCTGCACCTCACGTGTCCACATCACGGGAAGCGCCTCTAACCAACAGGTCAAGTCTTATTTATTGTCAAGAGTAGAGACAAACGTATTTTGTAGTCATTCTCTACGTTTTTCGCAACAATAATGATTTTTTCATTGTGGCAAAATTATTTGACAAAAGGAAGATTCGAACCCTGAACCTAACATGTGCACATCGCGCTGATAACCATCCGGTCAACTCATAGCTTGTTGTAAATAATGGAGACAAATATGTTTTGTACTGTATCTGCACGCTATATTTTTTTTAGAATATGACCATCGGACAATCACATTCCAGTTTAGATTTACTCAAATAACATGACAAGCACAACGAAAGCATAACTTTCCAGACTACACACTTTGCAAAAAAACAAATTTTCAAACAGCAGAATACACTGATTTCTTAACAACTGTTTTTCATCAATTCATCATCACCAGTCCACACTACTGCAGAATAGCCTACCCGTGACGGGCACAAAAGGTCCATCAGTGATGGATAGGTTACTAGTGACGGGCGTTTATTAATGCTCGTCACTGCGTAGTTATCATGGGTAGTGCAATGCCATCTTAGCAGCGACAGGCCCTTTGCTAGTATGGTCGTTCGCCCGTCACTGGTAAATATTTTATGAATAAAAAAAAATTGCATTTGCACATCGCTAGCAGAATATGATCACAGACACTCATAGATAGCAAAGTATGATTACAAGTACTACAAGTGGAATTAACATCAATAGCACAATAGCCAACACAAGTTTTGCTGTCATTTCAAAACAACTAACACCTCAAATTAAAATCGTCCAACTCTTGTGGGACGTCAAAGCTTCTAGCATCTGCTCCAGCTGCTACCTACAAAAATAACATCCGAAACACACGCAGCCACCGAGTTCACATCACAGCACGAGCGCTTAGCATCACCCAACTTGAGCTTTTCACCATTCATCTGCATGGGGCGGAAAATAGAACACTTTCACTTATTCAGTAATAGAACATTTTGCTGCCAAGTATGATAACAGAAAGTCACGGTACTATAAGACAAAACTCATATGCTAATATTTATGTAAAAGCTTGACTGAGATTTATACAATCTGAGTAATATTTTGTTGCTTCAACGTTAGATTATAATGGTAGCAATGAATCATTGTATTATAAATAGATAGGGAATCATCCATATTGAAGCAATGCACTGCAGTTTATCATGTGAGTGGTACCAGCAGTGAACAGCCGGAAGTCTTGTTGACATGTAAGAAGCATGCGAGTGGTACCAGCCGTATTTGTTCTAAACATGCACGTGGTACCAACAGTGAACGGCCAGATGTCAGACAAGTAATTGCTTCAAGGTAAAAAAAAAGGAGACAAAACAACTACTAAAGTCAACAGCCGGAAGTCAGGCAGTATTAGTTCTAATGTCTGAAAGACCATTCTCCCAGTGCAGAGAAACGATCATTTTGTTAACTCAAAGCACTAAGTAACAATATCAGATCCAACTCTGAATGGAACACATCAGATCATTATGAATTTCAAACCTGGAGAGATACACAGATAACAATTGGACAAAAGAGTGACAAATAGGGGGAGGGGAGAGCTGCTTGTTAGCTCTGAGTTCTTAAGCTCATATAGTGCATATTCAGATAGCAAGTTATTGTACATATGCCGCCTGTGTTCATGCTGATAATTTAGTGATGAGAAAACGTTCCTTGGACCTACTGTCAATCACTAAAACTCTTATGGACAGCACGTGATATTTCTATCGCGATTAACATTTTCAGTAGTAATATGGGACATTTTCTTTCAGCCTTTGACTGTGCAAGCTTAACTCTTTGACTGTACAAGTTCAAGTCAAGTGCTGCTTTCTGAATAATAAGGTAATGCGTCTGAAGTAAGTTAGTAGCAACCAAAAAATAAACTCACTAGCAAGCCAAATCAATAGGGATTACTCTGCGCTAACGCTTGTATGGGCGGCGCTGGCGCCGGATCTTCGGGCGGGGCCTCCAGCATCGGCGCCTTCCCGGATGAGGAATAGGCACTCGTCATGGATCTTGATTCCTCCTAGGAGGTGAACTCACGGGGCGGGCAGGAGGAGGGAGGCGGCCTGGCGACGGCAAATGGACTGGCCGGATGGTGCACGGCTACGCGCGCCTGTACGATCTCCACCGCGCTGCTTACCTCTTAATCCTCAACCGCGGAGCGGCAAGCAGCATGGACCGAAGCGAAGCGAGACATGGGGATAGGGAAGAATGTGTATCCATTGATGTCATATGCTTGACTAATAGGTACACCGATAGGTTTGTCTACTTTCATGTAATCCGTGCAAAATTTTACGCACTCCTTCGATATAAAACCTTGGACGATGCTTCCGTCCGGTTGGGACCTGTTACAAACATAGCGCTTCACGACCCCATTGAACCTTTCCAATGCATACATGTTGTGTAGGAATGTATGATCCACCCAAGGTGGTGGGGCCTACTAGAATTTGTGAACCATAGGTGCCTTAGCACCTACCCAGGGTGGTGGGACCTACTAGAAATAAGTATTTTTGATACCTCCTTCACAAAAAACACAGTTTTTCACAAAAAAAATGAGAAATGCATTTTCTTTAGAAGCAAGTGGTACAAAATAGAGCGGGACATTGATTTACATGGTGAGATACACATGTGTGCCAAATATTGGGTCATTTGGATGTAAGGATCAATGCATATGGTCACTTGTTTCCTCTAATGCCTTAGAGGCCATGAACCTTCTACTCGTTTCTTAATGATTGGACATTCCCGAGGATGGATCTGTGAAATATTTGAGATATACCAATTTTAATATTTTTTGCTGCAACCAGGTACTAAAGTAAAGCAGGATGCGAAGGTTTCAAGTGTTTTTGATTATTTCTGAATTTTTTGTGCCTCGAGCAAATTTTGGTCAAAACGGCGACGAAGACCGTTGGTGCCTACGGGTTGAATCTTCCAAAAGTAAGATCACATCCATGATAAAACAGCACATTAGGATGCTGAAAATGATTTTTGCAAAAAATCATGGGGTTGCTACCATGTAGCTGTAGCTCAAAACTGGCCTAGTTTCCGACGGTTTGACCAGCGGTTGACTAGGGCTTAAATTGTTGCCCAGATGACTTTCACCTTCAACCAGCTGGTTAATAGTGCATGAAGGTGTCTACTACCTTAACAATGTGATGGGTCACCCTTGTTGAATGTATTTTTTCAAGTTTTTTCGAATTTTTGGTGCCCCCGACAAAGCCCGGTCAAATCCGCGATCGATGAAGGCCGTTGCTGCCTAGGTGTTGTATCTTCCAAAACTAAGATCACTTCCCTGATGAAACAACACCTTGGGATGCTAAAAATGATTTTTACAAAAAATAATGAGGTTCCTACCATATAGTTGTAGTTCAAAAGTGGCCTAGTTTCCGACGGTTTGACCAGCGGTTGACTAGGGCTTAAATGGTTGTCCAGATGACTTTCACCTTTGACCAACTGGTTAATAGTGCATGAAAGGTGTCCTAATACCTTGAAAATGTGATGTTCCACCCTTGTTGAATGTATTTTTTGGTACTTCCTTTGTAAAAAACACTAATTTTGCATTTTAAAAAAGAAAAATGCATTTTTTTGTACAATCAAGTGGTACAAAATAAAATGGAACATTGGATGGCATGGTAAGCCACACATGTGTGCCAAAAATTGGGTCATTTCGACATAGGAATCGATGCATATGGTCAATTCAACATATGGATCGATTCATATGGTCATTTCGACATAGGGATCGATGCATATGGTCATTTCCTAGGGGTTTATAGAACAAGTTGAAGATGCCAAAGGGCAACAATGATTTTCCATGGTAAGATTCACAAGTGTGCGAAAAATAGGCTCATCTCAACATAGGGTCCATTGCATATGGTCATATTTCTATCATTATACAATGTTTGTGTCACACTTGTAGATAAAGTTTTAGTATGTTATTCACAAAATATCCTCTAAACTTATGATGCCCTGCATTGGTCATGTTGAACTATTTATACCTAAATTACCGGGGAAATTTACAAATAGGAAATATACAAATATACGTGCCCTGGATTTTTTTCCAATTTATTTTACCATTCTGTATTTGCCCTCCAAAAAATATTTACTTTCCCACCAAATAACATTGCTTTTGCGCCAATACTTTTTGGCATCCCGCTAAACGCCCCGCGTCCCTCTGAAAATTTTCGTTCCCACCAAAAAAGAGCGCCTATTTAACCTTCCCTCATAACTAACACCGATTAGTACTCTAAACAAAATCACGGCGTCGTCACGCGAGATTGGATCTGAGCTCACGGTGTCCTCGTCGCTCACGGTCATGGCGTCATGTCGGCGTCTACACAGCGAACCACAGTGGAGTCAATGGCACGGCGAGTGTCTTAGGTATTTCCTTCCCTTCCTCGGTTCCTCCCAATATCCACATGGCCGATCCCAACAATGACATAGCCTCCCTCCCAATCTCCACTGGAGTCAAGGGCTTCTTCCCTTCCTCCAGCATAGCCTCCCACCCCCCCACTCCGCACTATCGCCTGCCCGCATCGCCGTCCACGGCCTAGGCCACGGCGTCCACATCCATGGCGGCAGCGACGAGGACCGCGTCTGCCAGCACCTCGCCGATCCTGCTGTTCGTCTGGGAGATCTTCTAGAGATCCTGCGGTAAAGTTTTCGGCCGCGCGCGCTCTAGAATTTGGCATCCCGCCTAAGGCCCGGTAGAAAACTAAAATAGGGAGAAACCCTCGATCCCCAAATCAGAACCGCTGCCTTGGTCTCCAGCTCTCCCTCCGCCGCCCACACGCTCGAGCCCTAGCCGGTGCCTTGCAGCATCTGTCGCGGCCTCCCAGCTCCTAGCCCGCCGCTCCATCACCCGGCCTCCGCGTCCAGCCTTGATTCCGCTGCCTATCATGCATGCTTCCTCCCCTCCGCGTACCGTCGCAGATCCAACACCACATCCCCTCACAGATCCGAGGCCTCCCCAGAAGCTGCAGGCTGCGGCGGTATTGAAGGTATTTGATTAATTAGTCAAGCCAATTGGAACACGTTCAGTTCTTGTTTATGCATGCCTTTGGAGTTGAAGACCATTCGAACTGATAAGCCTAGTTACAACTAAGTACGAAGTTGGTATTTGTTGTCCTTTATCTTAATATGGCATTAAAGAGCATTGCTCTGTCATTTATATCTTTTTATTTCATTTATGCAGTAATAATGACCTTCAGATATATACAGCAGCATGTTGCCGTGAGATGTCTGTCTTGGCGACACAATTTTGCTTATAGTAGTAAGCTTTGGCTACTTCTCTTTATATTGTTTTGAGCCATTTTCACATTGTTCTTTAATGCATAACTGTTGCACTACTTGTAATGATCTGTTTTGAGCCAGTAGCTATGTTATTTCAGTCTTAATGCTACTATTATTTATATTTCCTTCTTTGTTTTTTATTGTCTTACTATCTAATACGCTAAATATTTGTTCTTTAGTTTTGTTTGTCCATAACTTCTGATTTCTTTCCTTTTAATTATGTTTGGATTTTGGAAACAGTGGTCAGATGCATTGCAAGTACAAGGAACATCATATGTGCAGTAGAGATGTTGCAACAAGAAGTTGAGCTTACCTCACAATGACAACAATTGTATCATACTCTTCCAAATAAAGAGGTAGTGCGGTACCATTCCTAGTGTTACAAAATCAGATTCATTAAATGATATTTGGTTTTTTACCATTATCTCTTGCAGCGCATGGCAACGATGACAGACCTACCAATTATTTTTGCAAATCTGAAATGCATTCACTTAATTGATTAGTTTGTCTCCCAAAATGCTCAAGAAAAACTGAATCGGTGTAGACTTGATATTTCAGAGTACCAAGTGGAAACTGTAGTAGGAAAATCCATTTTCTAGGTCGACCACTTGGTGATTTTCTTGTTTCGACCTGTAGTGCTTCTGAAGATTTATAAGTATTTGCGCAGGCTTGTTTTGTTCACTCATACTCCTACATGTTTAGGCGATTATTGTTCTTCCAAGCTATGAGATATTCGTTCCAGCTTTGATTTTGTCGAATCATTTGTACTGTTTCAGTCCTATCATGCCATGCTTTATTTTTTTCGTTCTAGTACATGTATTTTTTGTTGTTCAAACTTGATCTCTTGGGAGTTGATGCAGCAGTCACAACCTTCTGATGTGTATGTTAGTCTATGCGAAATAATGTTGAAATGGTCTATGTAATCTATAACTCCTGTTGTTTATTGCCTTTCTTGGCCGGTTTTGACATGCTCAATGAATATCTGTACATCACCCCTTGCACCATTGACAATTTGCACCCTGCTGCATTTGCTTAGCTATTGAATTAAAGATTATTTTGCATCCTCGACGACTTTAAATTTCGACAGTATATCCGTTCGTCTAGTATAATTATTTTCCCCTGTTCAGTTTAGAGCCCTTTTGCTTGATTTTGATGGATTAACTGTTACACAGGTTTATTTGTATTAGTTTTGTCTTGTAACCCTTCAGCTTGCTCTGTACTAGTTTTATTCATTCTCCAATCCTTTTGCTGATTGATATTAGTTTATGATTCACGTATCTGATTACTTACATTATTTGTCTTTAGATTGCATCTGAGGGTCTCAAGCACAGAGTTTTCGAGGTTTTCTTGGCAGACCTCCAAGGTGACGAGGACCAGGCTTTCAGGAAGATCAGACTTCGTGCGGAGGATGTGCAAGGAAAGAATGTGCTCACAAATTTCTGGGTAATCATGACTGCTGATTGTGTATTCCTCCACTGTGTGTGGTGTCTTGTGCTCTCTGACTGTTTCTGTTGTAGGGGATGGATTTCACCACCGACAAGCTCAGGTCACTTGTAAAAAAGTGGCAGACACTGATTGAAGCCCATGTTGATGTTAAGACCACTGACAACTACATGCTCCGGCTGTTCTGCATTGGCTTCACTAAGAGACGTCCCAACCAGGTGAAGCGTACTTGTTATGCTCAGGCCAGCCAGATCAGACAGGTATTTGAATCTCTGCCTTGAGATATTCTTGAGCTTGTTTCTTTGTCAAGCTTTGTTTGCTTAATTTGCATATTGTATTGTTTAGATTCGCCGGAAGATGGTTGAGATTATGGCCAACCACGCTTCAACCTGTGACTTGAAGGAGCTGGTTGCAAAATTCATTCCTGAGGTCATTGGAAAGGATATTGAGAAGGCAACAGCAGGCATTTTCCCACTCCAGAATGTGTATGTCCGCAAGGTCAAGATCCTGAAGGCACCGAAGTTCGATATTGGGAAGTTGATGGAGGTAATGATCCTGAAGGCTAATTTGATTCTATGCATGGATTTTGCTTTGCTGTTGTATATATCTGTTAATGCAATTGGTGGGTTGCAGGTGCATGGTGACTACAACAAAGAGGATGTCGGTGTGAAGGTGGATAGGCCGGCTGAGGGAGAGGAGGCGATGGCAACGTAGGATGTTGCAGCCGCAGCTGAGTAGAGTGGAATCTACAGCATGGACAATTTAGTCTTGGCACTTAATTAGGATGGCTACATTTTATTTGAGTTTCAGTTGATGGATATTTGATATGAGAATTATGATTTGTATGAATCTACATATTATACGTATGGTTTTGAATTTTGTAATTGAATGGCTGTATTTTTTTTATGGTTTTGATAGGCTATTGCCACAAGTCACGTTCGGTTGCAATAACTTGTCACCACAATTTTTTTGCCCGTTGCGATAAGTATTTGGCGCCACGAAACTGAATTTTGTTGAAATAGAGTATCGCCACAAAAAGTTAAATTGTTGCAATAGCTTCTCGCTAGAAAGAAATGTCCGTTGCCGTAACCCTTTATCTCCACGAGTGGGATGTTTGTTGCAACAAGTTAATGCCATGAGCCCAACTGTTTGTGGCAATATGGCTAATGCTACAAAACAAAAGTTGTCGCCATAGGTTATTGCCTTGATTGGCTATTGCCACGAAAGAGCATGCGCCACGAAACGTGCGTCGTTGGCATAGGTTATTGCCACAAATGTCTATCGCCACAAACTATCAATCGCCACAATTCGTTTACATGTTGCATTAACTTATTTCCACAAACTAAATTGTGGTGATAAGCGGGTGTTGCCACGGGGTAAAATGTGGCAACTGCCCACATGGTTGTTGCAATATAACACTTTATTACCACGATTGCTTTTTCGTTGCGATAGCCTATTACCATGCGTTTTTTTGCAACGCTTGCCAACGAAAGTCATTTCGTGGCAATAGGTACATATTGCCACAAATCGGCACATATTGCGACATTTTTTGTTGTTGCAATAGACCCAAATCCTTGTAGTGAAATAAATATGCAATGGTGATAAGTAATAATGCAAGGATGATAGTAATGATGATGGATGATATTTTTGGGGTTTTTATATGTGTATGCAAAGAATAAAAGTGTTTTTTGTATTTTTTTCTGATTTTAAATGGCTGAATGTAGAAAATGCTTAAAAGTGGTTGGAAAGTTGTTTCTTATGATTAAAAATGGAGCGGGGTTTATGGTTTCACACATGCACTCTCTCTTTAATATAGTGTGGCAAATAAGTAGTCATAGGATTAACATATGAGATTGCAAACAAGTTTAATGACATGTTACTAATTATATGGGCATCACGTCCTAACATAGAGACCTTTTGATTATTAGTCTCACTTATACTCCACCAAGATGCGAAATAAATCATACACCTCAGTAATTAAGATGACTCAGAGTATAGCTTTAAGATTAATGACATGAAGTGAAAATAAACACATGATGGATCTAGTCTTAGGTAGAGCCTTGTCACTCCTCATACCTTGCAACATGGTATTTTGGTTTATCCCTAGTGAGGCAACAAAGTAAGGTAAACACCCAATGGATCATGATATTAAGTTGTCAGCTTATCACATCACCACCCCCGTTACTCCAACTAATGCACACGTTCCCCCTCACACGCTCTCATAACATGCTTGATCAAAACAAGGATATAAGAACGGGGGTACATAATATGCATCTACTTTCATAACTGAAATGAACATTGCAATCTCAACATATATTAACTTATAAAAAGATCCACCACAAAGGTAATACAACGATGAACGTAATCATGTTTAGCAGCTCATACGGTGCTAATTAGTGAAGCTCAAGAGAGAGAGATACATATGCTACTGCCACAAATCCATAGTCCAGAGGTGGACTACTCCCTCTTCATCATGGAGACGGTGGAGATGTCGATGGAGAAGAAGGAGACCCCTCCGAAAGGGCTCCGCCGGAGTTTCCCCCCTCCAATCTGCAGCCTCCTGGTCTCTGTTTCTTGTTTCTCTCATGTGGCAGCTCTCTCTCCGAAAAACGTCGGGGGGCTCCTTATATAGGTGTTTTTAGGTCACGAGGAAGCTTCAGGAAGAAGGATCGTCGCAAACGGGGCCACGAGGGCCAAAAGAGGTGGGTCCACGCGGCCCCTGTACCTGGCCGCGTGGGGCACCCTCTTTCGCCCCTCCGGCCTCCGTTTGCTTGCTTCCTTCGCTCCTAGGTCTTCCTCCTTCCAAAATAATGATCCCCGTAAATTTGCAGCTCATTATGATGTCGTTAAGGCCCTGAAATAAATAAGGAAAGAAATAGGGGTTTTCTGCCTGCGCAGGATTAATTCCATAAAAAGGGGAAATCATTATTAATTACCAAAAATCATTAAATAATAGTAATATACCCCTTATATGATGCAAATATGAATGGAATACAAGTATTATAGTGCAAAGTTCATGTATGCATTTTACATGCATCAACATCCCCAAGCTTAACTCATGCTCGTCCTCGAGTATGAAAGTGATAAAAATAACATGAACCTTGCAATATAATAACAACATGGATATAAAAGATGATTGCTACTGCTACATAAAGTCAAATGATTCATTAATTCAAAGAAGTAGCAATATGCAAACAGTTTATAAAGTGATATCAAGTATTCAATGCAAGGATGTTCAATGATAGTTCACAAAATGTAACATAAAAGATAGTAATATGGACGTTCTTACTTTTGCATACTTGTGGTCCATAGAGTGTAGATGAAATTCTGAATATAAAAGGTGGACACTTTGGAAAAGATGTATAAATGAGTAGAGGTAAAACATGCATAAGTTTCATCTATCCTCCAAACTATTCTACTTGAGTTATTGATTGCAATGGTAATACTTGGTGTCAAGCTCTCATTCCCCTATCATAGTATCTTGAATGATTAAAGTTAATTGTGAAAGCAGATATGAGTAGTGGCCTTGATAAAGTAAAGGTTAGCTGTCTCATGCCCCTTGAATACAAGTACCTACACCATGATTACTCAACTTGGGAAACAAAGCAAGTTTAAGTTATCTATCATTGTAAGTAATAATGGTATCATCAAGAGTCTCAACTGGGGTACCTCTTGTCCCATGATATGGATCAAGCCCACATCAAAACAACAAGACAAACAAACATAATGAACAACATCAACACCCTTTTTATTCACCACTTGATATAGCTTTTTATTGTAGGGTGTATCACAGAAAGTTCAAAATAGCATGTAAGTAAATTTCCACCATGAATGATGCATGGCTTAGATTGGCGGCCCAGGTTTCTCTCTAACCATTTATATAAACTCATTTAAACTTACTCTATTTCCACATTATTTCACCGTGATAGGCATCCATAAACAAAAGTACATGATATCAACTAAATAAATGATGAAACATGTTGAAAGCTTTGCATGTGACAGCACATATGGGCTAACTCCCAACCTTAAACATTTATCAAGCCACTATCATCATAATATTAATCACAATGGTTCATGTTTCTTAAATGCAATAAAAATAAAGTGTGCATCAAGTTCGCGAGAGCTTTTTAACCAACTTTTCCCATTACAATAAATAACATAATCATTTTCATTTAGAGGTATAGATAACACAAATAACATGATAAACATACTTGTAATAGCATAAAGCTAATAGGTAGATATGGTGGACTCACTGGAAAAACTTTGGTTGAAGGTGTTGGAAACAAGTTTTTACTTGTTGGAATTTTTGGGCTAGCAAAAGGGAGAAAGGTGACCATCTAGATGCATGCATGAGTGTCCATAGAACTAACTAATTCATGTCAAACAAGGTGAAATAACATACAACATCAAAACATGAATAAAAGATAGCTCATGATAAAGCATTTGCAAATTATTACTCATAAAGAAGCTCATGGATCATGCAACTATATGTGTCATTAAAAATCAACTTAGACATCCCTTTTCCCAATACAATAAAAGCATGCAAGATATTTCAACCCATATTTCCAGTAGCTTTCTCATATATAAATGATAGCGTGGTGGTCTCACAAAATAAAAATCAAGGCAAAAACAAACAAAAAGACGCTCCAAGTTTATGCGATAAAGTGTTTCAAATGAAAAACAGAAGTTAGACGTGTGCAAACCGAGAGTATGTTGGTTCAGTGGGGATGTTCTCCACATCCCCAAGCTTATGGTTTTCACCATCCTTGGATAACTCATGGTGCATCTCCTCCAATTCCTGTGAGAAAACTTCAAAACACTGTTTCTCCCATTTATTTTCTGTGGGGTGATATTAGTAGAGATAAACAAATAGGCTTCTTGCTGCATATAATCCATGGACTAAAATTCATATGAATGATCAGAGAGTGTATAATGTTGTATGCTTACCCATAAACTCAATTGGATCAAAAAGATTCAACTCAAAAGTTCAAACTATGCATAAAACAATATGGGACAGAATCTGTCCAGAAAAATAGCAGCAGAAAAACGTATTTTTCTGTCCTACTTAAACTCATCGAAAAATTCTGAAATAATTCAGGACTACAGAGGATGAAAGGTTGCAGTTACAGTAAAAATATCAGCTCATTCGGAGTTACAGAATATCAATGAAAAATCAAACCGTGCACAGACTTCGTGCAGGAATAAAATCTCCGAATAGAAGTAGCAACTTTTTCAAACCAAAATAGGTAAAACTTGGCACTTTATTAAAAATTCTAGAAACTAAGCTAAGAAAACAATATCTTGTTACAGCAAGAGGACACAAAGAAATCCAAATAAAAACAACCGGGTTGCCTCCCGTAAAGCGCTTTCTTTATAGCCATATAGCTAGTCTTACTTACTTGTTGTTTACCGAAGATGAAGCTCATGAGGGAGCTTAAAAGTTGTGCCCTTCTTCCTTGGGAATTGTTCCATGCATTTCTTATGTGGAAACTGAAACTTCACATTCCCTTCCTTTGAATCAATAATAGCCCCTGTGGTACGAAGAAAAGGTCTTCCAAGAATAATAGGACTAGACGTTTTATTCTCCATATCCATGATTAGAAATCCACAGGTACAAAAGTCATATGTAACTCTATCATAACATCACTTACTTTTCCTAAAGCACGTTTAATGGTATTATCAGCAAGTGCAAGTTCAACAGAGCATTTTTCAAGATTCTTTAATTCAAGTACTTCATATAATTCTTTAGATAAACAGAGACACTAGATCCTAGATCAAGTATGGCATGGTGTGTCTCTTTTCCAATAGTTACTAGCACCTTGGGGATCCATATATCCCCAAGCTTAGGTGGTATCATAGCTTCTTGATTGTATCTAGCAATTTTTTCTTTCAAGACATGATTAGCAATATAGGAACCAAAACCAGATTGGTTAACATCAATAGAAGGATCACTTGCAAATTTTTGTAAGATAGATATTAATTCATGCAAAGTACAATTCTCTAAATCAAGCAAAGGATAATTAACTTCCCTAAGCATCTTAACTTTTTCAACTTTTCTTTCATCATGTTCAGTTTTACTAACTTCTTATTTTAAAGCCATAAGATGAGACATAAAAGGCAACAGATATTCAGGATAATTTAGCAATTCATTCAGAGTTTCCTCCAAAGTAAGAGGAACATTTTCAGCAATATTAATAGAATTCAATCCAACCACAGGTGGTGCTTGTGGTTTTCCAGCAGACATACTCAATAAAGTGGCTTGATTATCAGCAAGTTTTGAAAGGGCTTTGTCTAGTCCTGCAGCTTGGAATTGTAAGTTTTTAATATCAGAACTAATAGAAGCAACAGACTTATTCAACTCTTGTATCATGGTATTATGACTAGCAACCAAGGAAAAAAATAGCGGGCTATCATTTTAGCGTGACCCTTCTCAAAAGGTTATACAAGTTATAGCGTGATATATCGTGCTATATTTGAAATAGCGTTTCGCAAAACAATGAATTATATAGCCTAAATATTAAGGATTTCAGCACTAAATATTTTTCCAAAACCAATACATGCATAACTAGTTAATCAGATACAAAAGTCAAGGGCCAAATCCATGACATAGACACAAATATGAGGCATAAATCGATAAACAAATTACCAAACTCTAAAAGACAACCCATTTTAAACTTTTAATTAGAATACCGGTGTCATCTTCAGATTCACTAGAAAATCCATCATCACCACGTAAAACAGGAAACATTCTCTTCCTAGGACGAGAACTCTCTTTCTTTTGATATTGAGTAAGCGCTCCGCCGCCGATGCAACTCGAGGCGGAGGAAGAGCTCGATCCGCCGGTGGAGGAAGTGCTCCCGTCGTCGCTACAAGCCTGCAACTCGACGAGGCGCCGCCGTCACTCTCGTGAACAGCCGAGGAGGATTGAATTAGATACTGGAGAGTGACCTAGTGAGGAGGAGGTGCGTGTTGGACTTTTTTTTGGGCCGATGGAATCTCGTTTATTTCTAAAAAAAATAGCGTGCTATAACGCTAACGTGTTTAGCGTGGTTTAGCGGGTATAAAACGTGATTAGCGTCGTAGCGGCTATTTTTGGTTAAATATAGCGTAACCTCTTCAAATAAGCTATAGCGCGCTATTATACGGGATATAGCGGGCAGAATTTTATTAGCCTCAAAATTATCATTACTTGATGACACATGCTTCAATTTATCATTAGCATTAGGATATGGAACAAAAGGCCGATTGTTGAGAACATATGGAGGTTTATTATAAGAATTATAATTGTTGTTACCATACCCATTGTTTCCATAATTCCTAATGAAGTTGACATCAAAATTTTCAGAATTATTACCAACTAGTTCTTGCAAAGGAATATTTTCAACACTAGGTTTATTAAGCAAAGCAAGAATAGTATCCATCTTAGATGACAAATCATGAGTTTCTTCTATGGAGTTTACTTTCTTAGATGAACTAGGTGCTCTATCAGTATGCCATTGACTATAGTTTTGCAAAATGCTTTCCAATATATTCTTAGCCTCTATTATAGTTTTTCCCATAAAAGCACCTCCAGCAGCAGAATCAAGTATATTTCTAGACATGTAATTCAGACCATTATAAAAAGAGTGTAGTATGGTCCATTCATTAACTCCATGTGATGGGCAAGTTCTAAGCATAAGTTTTATCCTATCCCAAGCCATAGCAACATGTTCATTTTCATTTTGCCTAAAAGATAGAATATTGTTTCTATTTTGCAAAATTTTAACAGGAGGATAATATTTCTTAATGAAAGCTTCTTTTAGATCATTCCAAGTTTTAATACTATCAGTATGTAATGAATGCAGCCACTCCTTAGCTTTTCCTCTAAGTGAGAAAGGAAATAATTTCAGTTTTAGAACATCACTTTCAACATTCTTAAATTTTTGCATGTCACAGATTTCAACAAAATCGTGAAGATGCATAGAGGCATCCTCCACAGCACTACCACCAAATTGCTCCCTAGTTATCAAGTTCAACAAACTAGGACTTACTTCATAGCTATCAGCTTGTATCTCAGGTGTGGTAATAGGTTTAGCAATAAATTGATCATTTGGAGTATTTGTGTAGTCACACAACTTAGTCCTATCACCCATTTTAGCAAGTTTTTATGTGTTTTTAATTATTTATGCAAGACTGAAAATAAAATGACACTAAATAATGCAAAACGAATTAACTAATGCAAAACAAAATGCAAAACTAAAAATAAAATATGCAAACCAAAATCTAAAAAATGATATGCAAGACAATAACAAAACAAAATAAAATGCTTGAAGGTAAAGATGGACAAGATGATGCTCACGTAGGTGCAACCTCCCCAAGCTTAGGTGTTAGCACAAGTTGGTGATGAAGTTGACTTTGTTGTGATATCCTTGGATAAAACCTTCCAGCTATGACTCCCCGGCAACGGCGCCAGAAAAACACGTGATGACGGAATTGATGAGAGTGTTTCTCCCTCAACTACGCCAACAAGCACTCTTGATACCCTGAAAGGAAAATAATATATGGGATAGGTTGAGCCTCCAAGTGCAGAGTATGTAGAAGTGGAAGTCTTTTCCCCATGAGGGTGACTCGAGGGTTTAATATCGAACTCTCGGGGAATCAGTAGTGGGGATTTATCTCCTTGTCCTTCTCTAAATTTCCCGCAAACAAAGTAGATTGCTTTGTGCCCTCAACCTCACCAAGTGGTTGTCAAGCACAAGGTGTGAGAATGATATTAAGATAATAATGAATGCAAACAGTAATAAATATGCAATGGTGGTAAGTAGTAATGCAAGGATGATAGTAATGATGATGGATGATATTTTTGGGGGTTTTTATATGTGTATGCAATGAATAAAAGTGTTTTTTGTATTTTTTCTGATTTTAAAATGGCTGACTGATGTAGAAAATGCTTAAAAGTTGTGGAAAGTTGTTTCTTATGATTAAAAATGGACCGGGGTTCATGGTTTCACACATGCACTCTCTCTTTAATATAGTGTGGCAAATAAGTAGACATAGGATTAACATATGAGATTGCAAACAAGTTTAATGACATGTACTAATTATATGGGCATCACGTCCTAACATAGAGACATTTTGATTATTAGTCTCACTTATACTCCACCAAGATGCGAAATAAATCATACACCTCAGTAATTAAGATGACTCAGAGTATAGATTTAAGATTAATGACATGAAGTGAAAATAAACACATGATGGATCTAGTCTTAGGTAGAGCCTTGTCACTCCTCATACCTTGCAACATGGTATTTTGGTTTATCCCTAGTGAGGCAACAAAGTAAGGTAAACACCCAATGGATCATGATATTAAGTTGTCAGCTTATCACATCACCACCCCGTTACTCCAACTAATGCACACGTTCCCCCTCACACGCTCTCATAAACATGCTTGATCAAAATAAGGATATAAGAACGGGGTACATAATATGCATCTACTTTCATAACTGAAATAAACATTGCAATCTCAACATATATTAACTCATAAAAAGATCCACCACAAAGGTAATACAACGATGACGTAATCATGTTCGCAGCTCATACGGTGCTAATTAGTGAAGCTCAGAGAGAGAGATACATATGCTACTGCCACAAACCCATAGTCCAGAGGTGGACTACTCCCTCTTCATCATGGAGATGGTGGAGATGTCGATGGAGAAGAAGGAGACCCCTCCGGCAGGGCTCCGCCAGAGTTTCCCCCCTCCAATCTGCAGCCTCCTGGTCTCTGTTTCTTGTATCTCTCGTGTGGCGGCTCTCTCTCCGAAAAACGTTGGGGGGCTCCTTATATAGGCGTTTTTAGGTCACGAGGAAGCTTCAGGAAGAAGGATCGTCGCAAACGGGGCCACGAGGGCCAAAGAGGTGGGCCCACGCGGCCCCTGTACCTGGCCGCATGGGGCACCCTCTTTCGCCCCTAGGGCCTCCGTTTGCTTGCTTCCTTCGCTCCTAGGTCTTCCTCCTTCCAAAATAATGATCCCCGTAAATTTGCAGCTCATTATGACGTCGTTAAGGCCCTGAAATAAATAAGGAAAGAAATAGAGGTTTTCTGCCTGCGCAAGATTAATTCCATAAAAAGGGGAAATCATTATTAATTACCAAAAATCTTTAAATAACAGATATCCCCTTATATGATGCAAATATGAATGGAATACAAGTATTATAGTGCAAAGTTCATGTATGCATTTTACATGCATCAGCATTGCAACAAGATAGAGATAAAAGATTATAAAAAATGAGCTCACTATCAATATTGCAAGACCTATCACTACTCACCATTACATTGATTTGTGGCTTACCACATTTTGGTAAAGTAGACGAAGACGAGAGCTCGTCACGGCCGGAGGTGGAGGGAGAGCAATCATCCTCAATAGAGTTGGACACTCCATATTTATCTGGAAGCTTGGTCCAAAGCTCATGAGCGTCCCGGAGAGGCATGATTGACTCGAAAACTACAACACTCACAACTCATTAGAAGCTAGAGCATCTAGATTTAAGTTTTTCTCATCCTCTAAAGTCATACTTTTGTAATCCTTTGGAGGAGAAAAAACCTATATCTAAGATACGCTCAATATTGGGGTCCAAGACCAGTAAGTGACTAAGCATATGAGTTTTCCAAACATTAAAATTTGTGCCATCAAATATAAACATGTGATCATGCACTAATCCCCTAAACGACATCCTTACTCTCTAGGCGGTAAAGCCAAACAAGAGAGACGAGTCTCTGATACCAATTGAAAGAACAAACGATCTCCCGGATGTCGCCTAGAGGGGGGGGGGGTGAATAGGCGATTAACTATGTTTTTAAATTAACAAGCCAACAACCTAATTACTAGGCTCACCTATGTGCACCAACAACTTATGCTAAGCAAGGCAAGCAACAAGGTGATAGCTAGATATAAACTTCAAGCACGAAGTCTATCACAATCTAAATTGCATAAGTAAAAGCTCGGGTAAAGAGATAACCGAGGCACGCGAAGACGAGGATGTATTCCCGAGTTCCTCCTTGTTAAGGGAGTACGTCTCGTTGGAGGGGTGTGAGCTCGCCACAAGAGGCCTACTCAAGATGCCACAAAGGCCTCACCCTATTCTCCGATGAACCGCACCCAAAGGTTTGGTTCACCTTCCACTATCGGAATCCTTCGAGGGGAATCCGGAGCCTTTACACCACTAAGCTTGGGGCACGCATCCAAAACCGAATTGGAGGCTCCCAAGAATCACCACAACACCGTCTAGGGTCCAATGACCCAAGAGTAACAAGCTCCCAACCTTCAATCCCACGAATCACCGTGGGGAGCACAACCCAATGCACCTAATGCAAAAGGCAAGAACACACCAAATGGTCAAAATCTTCTCCCCAAAATCCAACCAAAGCAACTAATGCTATGGAGGGATTTAGGAGGAAGAACAAAGGAGAAACACTAAGAACTCCAAAATCTAGATCCAACGAATTCCCCTCACTTAGAGGAGATTTTGTTTGGTGGAGTAGTGGATCTAGATCTCCTCTCTTGTTTCCCTAAATTTGGGCAAGAATCATCGGAGGGAAGTGGAGGAATCGAGCTCTCAAAGATTGCAACAATGGAGGAGAGAGACAAAATGAGCTCAGCTGGAAATTTGGGGAAGAAGCCCTTTTTATAGTGGCCCCAAAAATAGAGCCGTCGGGGCAAAAAAGTGCAGCCCGAGATCCCGACCTGGGGCCGGCCTACACGCCGGCCAGGC
>QRDG01000793.1:0-116176 GCA_012064385.1 Puccinellia tenuiflora | reverse complement strand
AATGGCATTTCTCATTCAAGAAGATACAACACAAATCAAGAAGTGAGAAAGCAAACTCCCAAGGGAGAGCAAGGTTACGACAAATAAACCAAGCACTCTCTACACTTTTATGATGGCACAAAGCATCAAGGAAAAAGGTTTGTCTTCCATAAACACATAAGATAGAAAACAAATGCCAATTGAAAGGATCATATATTGATAGATAGGATAGTGTCCTAAAATAAGGAATGCTCCCCCAAGATTAATGCATTATCTTTGATATTTGCATTTGAATACAAAATGCACGCACAAGGGATCATTACTCTCCATATTTTATTTACAACACTAAACACTACCAATTGAAATAGGATCCATGCAAGAGGAAAGGAAGGCAATGGGAGAAAAACAAACACTTGGAAATAAATAAGGCAATTCAACGCAAGAGCCAATATGAGATGAACAAAATATTCTACCACAAGTGTGAATATCAATTGTCCAAGGACAATGAGTATAAGGAAATATTTCATGGTGAGTAGAGATATCCAAGGTCGTCCTCACAAGATAAATCATATGGCAAGAGATAAGAAATGAAACACCATATTTTAATAAAGTTTGTTGGTAGTTTCAACTATTTAAACCAATCGGCAAGGCCAAGGTTAGAATAATATGGAACAAATGGTTTCTCAAATAATATATGGAAATGCATATTAGAGAAAAACCACACCAAGCAAACTCACACAAACAAGAGCCAAAGGATAACCAAAATGAAAATTGAAACTTGTTCGAGCCAACATGCCACATAGGAATAAGATAATTTACAATATCAAATCTAAGTGGCAAACCTCTCATGTTCACATTTTGTGGGATTGTAATATGCACATAGCTTATTACTCCCCCATAATGTGATAATTCATTTTATCTAAGCAAGAGGCAAATAAGACCAACTAGAGAAATTAATGGACATAGAGATTTGAATTTCTCATGAATATGACATACCACATAGTGACTAGATAATATTGAAATATCAATACTAGGTGGTGTGCCTCATGTCCACATTTTTAGGATTGTGAAGTGCACAAAGCATATCACTCCCCCAAAATGGGATAGTCCATTAATCTCAAAGAGCCAAATGAAATCCACACAAGATCCAATAAAGCTCAACACAAAGTTTACACATACATGATGCGCATATTAACATACACAAACTTGATTGCTCAAGGTAAGTAATAGGCACAACATATACAAGCACATGATAGGAACAAAACTAACACATGCAAGGGAGCAAGCAACTTTCAATGTATATATGAATTAAATACAAGTTACCGCAAGGAGGAAGCATTGGATATGAGATAGAGAAATATATTCCAATTGACTTGGCTTGAGGAAATATAACCATGAAGATCCCTTAATTCTTCAAAAGTAGCCAAGTCTCCACTGTCCTCCAACAAAACCTATTTATCAAGTTTGAGCTGTTGGTCCCCAACCAAGTTGGGTCCTAAGAGATTAGTCACAATAGGCTTGGCAACCCAAATGGTTCTTTTCTTGACACCACTTTGAGTTCCCACATATTTTTGGCAAACACATTGCCAACTCTATCCTTTCTAAGTGAAACACATCATCAATTAAGATGGGGTGTATAGGTTACCGATAGTGCATGAAGAAGCAAAGTGACCCTTGCCACGGCAAAGGTAGTAACATCGACTCTTCTCTTTCTTCTTATATGGCTCCTCAACTTGAGAAGCATTGACTTGAGTCTTCATAGGAGGTGGCCGTTGTTCAACTCGTGGTTGAGCATGAGATTGAACAAGAGGCCGCTTCCCTAGTTGCTTCTCACTAAGAGGCTTCTTTTTCATTGTCCAATCCCGAACATGGTGCCCTTCTAGCTTGCACTTGAAGCAAATGATCTTGACGGATTCTTGACTTGTACTTGGCCCTTCTTCTTATCAAATTTGGACTTATTCTTGTTGTTGGAGTTGAATCCAAGTCCACTCTTGTCATTGGGAGATTTTTGCACACTCAACATGTTGTCAAGTGCACTCTTTCCCTTCATGACGCTTTTCCAAGCTTTCTTCATATAAGTGGCTTGGGCCTTGAGCTCTCCTCTTTTCTCTACATGGTTAGTGACAACACAAGTACTATAGGATGTAGATGCATCATTGTTAGAGCAACAAGGCAAAGCAAGTAATTCATTACAAGAGGGTACCAACATTGTGAGTGGATGAACTACTAGGACTAGCACATGGCAATATAGCAATTTTAGTTAAAGTTGTGCTATTGTCCACATGAGGCTCACAAGATGTTACCTTGGTAGTGATAGCCTCATGAGCTAACTTTAGACTAGCATAGGATGCTAGAAGATCATCATTAGAGCTAGATAGCTTTTCATGACTTTCTTCCAACTTCCCATACTTGCTAGTTAGCAACTCAAGTTGAGCCTTTAGCTCAACATTCTCCTTCAAAATAGATGTTTCACAAGAAATGGAGTTAGTAGCACAAGCATCATTAACATTAGTAATGGAAGAATAAAACTTGGCAAGCTCTTCCTTAAAGCTAGCATTTTCCTTTTTAGTGACTTTATATTTAGCATGAGCATGGTCACGTTCTTTAATGAGTTTAGCAATTATTTCATTATGAGACTCCTCAATTTATTCGAGTTTCTCCTAAAGAGAAGCCTGGGTCTCTTGCTCTTCCTCAAGAGTCACCTCTAAAGATGTCTTTTCATTCGCATCCTCTCTTTCAATCCTTCCTTTTTCTACAAGGCTTGCTTCCAAAGCCTTAATTGTAAGCCCACACTCAATTAGGGTTTCCATAATTTCAAAGAGGATAGCATGAGCATTTTTATTTTAGGAAGGGCATTTAGAACCATTAGACCTTTCTTATGAAAGGATTCATCATCATCATCCTCATCATCTACTTCATCATTATTATCATTATCATTATTATCACTACTAGAAGATTTAGCCATAAGGCAAAGTACGGTTGATGAAGAAGAACAATTAATTATTGAACTACTCAAGTTCACATCTTGTTCCATAGCTAATCGGGTTTCCTCTACATTATTATTCATACAAGAGTTAGAGGGAACACAAGCATTTGTATCATGGCAACAAGATAAAGCAAGCATATCATCAAGAGATTTATCCAAGCAATTTTTGGATGATATGCAAGGACTATCAACACTAGCATGTATGACATTTATAGTGATATGTGTGTTTAGGTCCAAAGATGAGGCATTGCAACAAGATAGAGATAAAGGATCATCAATAATGAGCTCACTATCATTATTGCACAACCTATCACTACTCACCATCACATTGGTTTGTGGCTTACCACATTTTGGTGAAGTAGACGAAGATGAGAACTCATCACGGCTGGAGGTGGAGGGAGAAAAATCATCCTCAATAGTGTTGAACACTTCATATTTATCTTGATGCTTGGTCCAAAGCTCACGAGCGTTCCGGAAAGGCATGATTGACTCAAGCACTACATCGCTCAAAACACATATAAGACCATTACATGCTAGAGTATCGAGATAAGAGTTCTTCTCGTCCTCTAAAGATAAATTTTGGGAATCCTTTGGAGGAGAAAAACTCATATCTACAACACTCTTTAAAATTGGGTCTATGTCCCCAAAAAGATTAAGCACGTGAATTTTTCATACATCATAATTTGTGCCATCGAATATAAAAGTGGGATCGTGCACTAATTCTCTAAACGACATCTTTACTCTCTAGGCGGTAAAGCCCAAAAGGAGAGCTGAGGCTCTGATACCAATTGAAAGGATAAATGATGTCGCCTAGTGGGGGGTGAATAGGCGATTAAAACTTTTCCGGTTTAAGGCTTGATAATTGCGGAATAAAACTACGTGTTTAAATTAACAAGCCAACAACCGAAGTAAACTAGGCTCACCTATGTGCACCAACAACTTATGCTTAGCAAGACAAACAACAAGGAGATAGCAAGATATAAAACTTCAAGCACGAAGGCTATCACAATGTAAATTGCATAAGTGAAGAGCTCGGGTATAGACATAACCGAGGCACGCGGAGACGGGGATGTATTCCCGAGTTCCTCCTTGTTAAGGGAGTACGTCTCGTTGGAGGGGTGTGAGCTCGCCATAATAGGCCTACTAAAGATGCCACAAAAGGCCTCACCCTATTCTCCGATGAACCTCACCCCAAGGGTTAGGTTCACCTTCCACTATCGGAATCCTTCAAGGCGGAATCTGGAGCCATTACACCACTAAGCTTGGGGCACACATCCACAACCGAATTGAAGGCTCCCAAGAATCACCACAACGTTGTCTAGGGTCCAATGACCCAAGAGTAACAAGCTCACAATCTTCACTTCCATGAATCTTCGTGGAGAGAGCAAACCGATGCACCAAATGCAATGGCAAGAGCACAAGTGCTCAAATCCATCACTCTCAAATTCCAACTAAGCAACAAATGCTTTGGGGGAATAAGAGAGAAAGAACAAAGAGGAGGGCCACAAAAGAACTCCAAGATCTAGATCCACTAGGTTTCCCTCACTTAGAGGAGAGATTGATTGGTGGAAATATGGATCTAGATCTCCTCTCACTTTTCCCTCAAAGATATACAAGAATCATGGGAGGGATTGAGAGGGAGGCAAGCTTTATAAGGTAAACAATGGTGGGGGAGAGAGGAAAACGTGCTGGAAGAATCTCTAGTCAATTTGGGGAAGAAGGGGGGCCTTTTAAAGGTCCCCACGAAAAAGAGCCGTTGCAAACTGCTTACATCAGAGACTCCGGTCTGCTCAGACCGGAGACTCCGGCCTAGGGCCGGAGACTCCAGTGCACCTCCAGACCAGGGTCCAGTACCGCACCGCGTTTTGGACGAAAAATAAACTGTGCAGACCGGAGACTCCGGTCTAGGGCCGGAGACTTCGGCCTACAGAAAATCTGCAGAAACATCAACACGAAAATGATGATATATTTATCATCCGAACTTTGTTTTCGATGATCTTGGGCTCGTTGGAATCGCAACGAAAAGCTCTACAAGAATATACAGAGAAACATCATAGTCCAACAAGGGAGAATAAAACCAAATGTAGAAAGGTAAAACCTTTGTATAAAGAACAACCGGTAAATCCTCCAACATAAAGAATCCAACAAGTTTTTCATCCGGACTCCGTTTTCTATGATCTTAGGCTTGTTTCGAAGATAATCACAAGCCCTACAATATCATGCATATACACATCATAGTCCATCATGTGAGGAGGAGACCACAAGAAGAGAGTTTGACCTCTCTAGAAAAGATAAGTCGGTAAAACCTCCAACATCAAAACGCAACAAGATGTGTATAAGAAACCGTTTTGATGAACTAGAGCTTGGTATGGAGATGAACACAAGCTATAAATTTTCACATGGATAAAAGGCAAATAACAACCAAGAAAGATGATTGCAAGTATGCAAAGGTTTTAGCTCTCCACGAACGATACGATCAAGATACTCGGTCGAGAGCCCCTCTTGATAGTACGGCTATCTATCCTATAACCCGGTCTCTCAACTAACATCATGAGACCGGTAAAATAGAAAGCCTATCAAGATCATACCTTTGCCTTGCGCATAATCCACTTGAGGTCGAAGATGACGATCTTCAACTCCTCAAGACGAACCACCTTTCTTGATTGCGCTTTGCTTGGTGAAGACTCACATGTTGCTCCCCCATACACCAATATGGGAGAAGCACTCTTCGGCATATCTTCACATGGTCTTGAGTGTTGATCAACTCGCACTTAGCCTTGATCAACAAATACTCTTCTTCCTTTAGCCTTGATTCCAACAAATGGAGATCAAGCAATGCATATGGACACACCTACAAGTAGTTTAATACAAACGTTAGTCCATAAAGATTGTCATTAATTACCAAAACCACACGTGGGGGCAACCATGCAGTTTCAGCCGGTCATATTACTTTGTTTTACGTCCTAATAAGCTTGTGATATGTTTTTACGTTGCTCCCTTGCCTGCTGGGCATCGTCATCGTCGTCGCGGCGGCGGCTGCGCGCACGGCTGGTACGAGGCGGTATCGACAGAGCATCATGCGCCATGCCTAGGCCATGGAGGCATGGAGCGAGACGCCGCTCAAGCACCTGCTGGGTATCGTCATCGTGGTCATCGTCGCGGCGGCATTTGCCGACAGCTGTGCGGAGCAGGTTCTCCCTCCTCCTCGTGGGGACCATCCGCACCACTGTCCTCCGAGGCAGAGTGCGGACCGGACCGGTGAGGGCAGCGGGGTCGGGGAGCGGAGAGCACGATGTGATCGCCATGACTTTGTGTTCTACTTCCTATTCCTCTCGCTTGGTTGGGAGAACGGTGGTTTTGGTGGCTTCGAAAGAATCGAGAGAGGCGGTTGTAGAGGCGGGGCTCAATATATAGTGGCGGAGAATGGAGATTTTGGGGAGGGAGGCATCGATCGAGGGGTTCCTGAAACTGGATTTTTTTTTAGGATGTCAACATGAAGCAGGGCGCCCTTCCGCGACAGCGCCAGAGGGCGCGCGAGCGCACGGGACGGCCGTATGAGATGCACGTGGCAGCCAACCAGGGATGCCAGGAGTTGCGGGATGTAGTGTAGCTAGCTCAATCGATTCGATCCATCTAGCTGCTTGCCTGCTTAGCTCACTACGTAGAAAAAGAGAAAAGAAAAAGAGAAATATATTTATAAAAATATTGAAGGGGTGCATAGGTCGTTGTCCCTAATATTTTGTCGATGCATCTGTCATTGTGTGTGCTGCGGGCTGCGCCCAACTGAACACGGTGCAATGCTCCGTCGAAGGAAGTGCACTGTCCAACGAAGGCAGTGCAATGCTCCACCGAAGGCAGTGCAGGCAGTGCACCGCCCAACCGAACGCAGTGTAGGCAGTGCACTGCGCAACAGAAGGCAGTGCACTGCACAACCGAAGGCAGTGCAATGCTTCACCGAGGGCAGTCCAGACAGTGCAGTGTGCAATCGAAGGCAGTGCACCGCCGAACCGAAGGCAGTGCAGGCAGTGCACTGCGCAACCGAAGGCAGTGCACTGCCCAACCGAAAGCACTACAGGCAGTGCACTGCGCAGCCAAAGGCAGTGCAGGCAGTGCACCGCCCCATCAGATACAGTGCACTAATAAAAGAGAAAAGGAGAAGGTAGTGCACTGTCCCCATACAAGGCAGTGCACTGCTAAAAGAGAAGGCTTTGCGCTGCACTCTAAAAAAGAAGGCAGTGCAAACTACACGCTCTGGGCAGTGAAAAAAAAATTTGTCAAAACATATTAACATGAGATCTAGTTTTGAAGATCTCGTCGCGACTAGGCTATCCGTGAAAACGGATCTTGATTTGGATGCTCGGTTCGAAAGATATTTCATTTTTCGTATTCAGATCCATGGGAAAAAGAGAAAAAGACCCTGCCACCCTCTCTGCAGCCACCACGTGTCGCACAGGGGAGAAGGGAGGAATCACAGCGATGCACTCCGTGTTTGCCACGTGCAGGCAGCAGCAGTGACGCAGCGCGCCCTCCCGCTAAGTGCGCCCTTTTTCTAACATTTTTTTAGTCCGGTACCTGTTTTCATTTCAAGCACTTGGCATACATGTCAAGCTGCCTGCGTTCCATCCTCCTGTGATTCAGTTATACTCTGGTTTCTGTCGAAGGGGCTGGGAGGTAGGTTCAGAGGAGGAAGTAATGAAGATGGGCCTGACTATTGGGCTTGAGTGACCTAGAAAAGCTTGTTTTGTTTTTCAGCTGGCTAAATGATACGTCTCCGACGTATCGATAATATTTGATGTTCCATGCTTGATTATATATCAGTGCCATATGTTTTTATAATGTTTTTATATCAATTTGGCATAATTTAAGGAACTAACTTATTAACAAGATGCCTAGTAATAGTTCCAGTTTTTTTCTGTCTTTTTGTTTCAGAAAAGTTGTTCGGGGAAGTTTATCGGAATCAGCTGGAAATTTACGTGAATTATTTTTACGAGGAAACAAGGACATAGCCAGGAGGACACCTACAGGGGGACCCACAGGGGCCAGATGCCCCCCCCCAGGTGCGGCCCAGGGCTTGGCCGCATGTGGCCCGCACCTGGCGCCCTCCGACGTAGTCTCGAGTTGCCCTTTCGCCTATAAATTGTCTTCGATGCGGAAACCCTCGATACCCGATCATATTTTCCATAAAACGTCTGAGGCCGTCGCCGTCACCAACCCTAGATCGGGAGGGTTTTGAAGCTCTTCCTGGCACCCTGTCGGAGGGGGGAATCACCACCGGAGGCATCTACACCACCATGCCTGCCTCCGGAGTGATGCGTGAGTAGTCCACACGGGACTACGGGTCCATGGCAGTAGCTAGATGGTTGTCTCTCCTCCTTGTACTCCAATGTTTAGATCTTGTGAGCTGCCTATCATGATTAAGATCATATTATCTATAACTGCTACATGATGTATTTGCATGGATCCGATGAATTGTGGAAATCATTACTCTGTTCATCTATGTGTTATGTTTTATCTATGATCTTGCATGCTCTCCGATGCTAGTAGATGCTTTGGCCAAGTAATTGTTAGTGTCTTCAGAGAGGGTATTTATGCTAGATAGTGGGTTCATGCCTTTGTGTGCTGAGTGCGATTGACAGAAACGCTTATGCTCATGAATGTGTTGTTGCCACTAGGAAGAAAAAAGCGGTGTTATTTCCTTGTGTTATTTACATTTCTTACATTATGCACTTTGCTTATTGCAATGATCTGTTGCTTGCAACTTAATACTTCTGGGTGACATGCTGGATAGCAATCCCGGGGTCGATTATTAGTCATAGACGCAGTTGGATAACGGTCTATCTATTTTGACGTAATGCCCATATTAGATGAAGCGGTGAACAATATTGTTTTATGATAGAATTGTCATGCACCCACAATTATGTCAATTTCCATGCTGTAATTTGTTTAACCATCATGTGTATCTTTTGGAGAGACACCACTAGTGATCTGTGGACCCCGGTCCTATTTTACTACACTGTTTACAACTTTTTTAATAGCTTTCAATCATCATTTGCTCACTGTTCATATTTCACTCTCATCATATTTTACATCTGCACATTTAATTCTTTGTGTTCAGCAAGCCGGGGAGATTGACAACCTCTCTGTTTCGTTGGGAAAAAGTAGTTTGTTTGTGATTGCGTGCAGGTCCACGTCAATACGCCAAGAAGACTTCTCGAACTACTAAGTCTCCTAGCAACAACTCTTTTTATGGCGTCGTTGATACCTAGCAAGCCTTCTCCAAGTCCTACTGGTTCGATAACCTTCGTTTAGTAATCAAGGGAAACTGCTGCTTTGTTGCATCATACCTTCCTCTTGGGGTTCCCCAGCGAACGTGTGATCTACGTCATCACTAAACAACATGCCACACACACACAGAATGACTGACTTCCCTAAAAAATACTGAATGGCTAGATCGTTTCAATCAGAAAAACAAAACGGCTCTTACCCAGGTGACACGTCAACTATGCATGGGACCCACCTTATCTCGGGACTTAATCCCTCTTTTTCTCCCCACGATTCTCTTGATCCTCTTTTCTCTTTTGTGGCGCTGGTGATTTATCTCTGCATCATGGCTCTCTTCCTTCCCCTCTCCCACCACCACCGCCACCACAAACCTAGCATGTGTCGACGAGGATGGAGCGAGCCTGCGGCGAGCAATACACTTATCATGGGGAGGGTGTGCCAACCGTAGAAGACAGTGGAGACGGTGGAGCTTATAGGTGATGGTCAGGGCGGTGTCGGATCGGTGGAGGGAGAGATCAGGGTACGTAGGGCACATCGGCGACGCGCCAACTATGGACGGGGAGGCCAGCGGTCTGGACGGTGGCGGGGAGTACGGAGATGGTGGAGGTAGCGGTCTTTCTTCCCCCTCCTCTCTGATTATTCTATGTCCTCAGTGGCAGCGGTGTTATCCTTCTCTCCCCTCCATTCCGACAAGGAATGTCACGTGTGGGTCGTCGAAATTTTGACCATTCCCATGGGAAATCGTAAGCTAGAAGCCCTAGAAAAATCCCCTATTGCAGCCTCCCAGTCCCTAGCTCCATCTTTGCGCACCTGACCAAGACCAGCAAACGTTGTTGCTACAACGTCTCTAACCAGGATCAATAATGCAACCACCGCCATGCCGCATATTGGACATGGCCGATGCTGGTCGGCGCCACCGCGGTGCCGCACATGGACTTCGACGAGGAAAACCTTCAAGAGGGGGGCTATTTGATAATCCTACAACGAGAGGATAATCAAAATAGGGACGAGGGGTTGTAAACGATTAGTGAGACACTTGGAGGTCAACTTAACACAACAGTGTTGAAGGGGTATGGGACAAAACTAGTATGGGGCCGTCACGCCCATTTGTTTAGGGATAAGAACAATGAGGGATTTTTTCATGCATCAAAGAACGAAAAGGGTAGGATGGAATTTAGGAGCAGGTGAACGCCAACTTAACCAAATCTCTTTTTTTTTTTTGAAGAAAGTCGGGCCAAAACCTCCTAGTCCTAGGCTAGAGTTATTGTCCATGCTCCAAAGGGCGGCTTTGATCTCATCCAACGAGAATGGGTTGACAAGAGATTGAGGGTTCGTGTGGGGTAGAGATAGGAGTTTGAAAGTAAGACGTCAAGATCAAAGTTGAAGCAGGTGGGCCTATGGGTTCCTATAAGATTTTTAAGAATTCATGAAGGACGACTTGCATACTGTTGTGGGACGAAACATGCATCCCCTGGACCTCGAGCAACTTAATTTGATTTGAAGCTTGACTGTAGCACACATGTGGAAGAAGGCCAAGCTTTCGTGGCCGAGCAAACAATTTTTAATTTTTACCCGTTGTCCAATAGGTCTCCCTAACAATGTTGAACTTGTGCAGAGAGGCTCTAACAAGAATAAGAAGGTGGAATTCCAGGGGGCAAGAGGGCGATTTTCTTCGATTTTGTCGAAGATGACAACGATAGTGTCACAATTCATAGCGGTTACAATGGCGACCTGGCCTGATTATTCCAAGCCTTTGCAACACTGCAAATATGTTCAAGTCAAAGGGCGAGGACGTCGGAAAGCCCCAACCTAGCATGAGAGGACCTACAATTTTCTAATTCCAATCACCAATATCATTGAAGTTCGGGATGGAGAGAGTATGATTACTGAGATGGAGCACAAAGGGGCGAGGAATGGAGGTGGAGGCGGTGACGCAGATGGGGACGTGGTCAGCGTGTGAGAAGAAAGAGTAAGTTGGGGGAGGCGAAACTCCAATAGGTGTTAACGAAGGCAAGATCAAGATGGCAAATGGTGGGAACCACCAGGTTGTTAGTCCGAGTAAAAAGAACACAAGAGAATCTTATCTATCTATCTATACTATATATAAAGTAGGACGAAATGCCGCGCTGGGAGGCGCCCGCGCACTGTTCACAGCTACAGTAATTTACTGTAGCGCTACAGTACTACAGTAGCTACGGTCCCGGCCGTCCGCTGAAGATCCAACGGCTCCGTCGATGATGCTTTTGCAAAAAAGTCCCTCACAAAAACGTTAATCGAACCCGCAATCCACGATTTTGCAGTGCAAAGGACCTATATAAAATTACAGAAAACTTAGGGTGTTTTCTGTGAAAATGTCATCACTTCCGCCCCCCCCCCCCCTTCCCCTTCTCTCTCCCGCGGCCCTGGCGTCGCCGCGCCGCCGCCGACGCGTCGCGCGGCCGCTCTGCGCCTCCCCGTCCAGATCCACGGCCACAGGGAGCTTCGCCGTCCTCGCCTCTCCATCCTCGAGAAGAACCGTGCGCCGGCACGCCGCGACGTCGCCGAATTCGTCCACGGCGCGCTCGGACCCCGACGCCGCGGAAATGGTCGCCGGCGCGTCGCGCGGCCGCTCTGCGCCTCCCCGTCCAGATCCACGGCCACGGGGAGCTTCGCCGTCCTCGCCTCTCCATCCTCGCGAAGAACCGTGTGCCGGCACGCCGCGATGTCGCCGAAATCGTCCACGGCGCGCTCGGACCCCGCCGCCGCGGAAATGGTCGCCGCCGGCGACCATTTGGTCCGACGCGCCGCCAGTTCTGCTCCCCTCCGCCTCCTCTTCCGGCTCCGCGCGGTCCCAGCAGTGCGCGCGTGCTCGGCTGCTCCACCGCGAGTTCCACAGCGCCGCCGTGTCCGCTGCCGCGGGCTGACGTCATACGACGCTGTCAGCCCGGGCCCAGCTGTCAGCGATTTTTTCTTTTTCCCCAAATTCCATAATAAGAAAAACCCTGACGTATGGGTCCCGTTTGTCAGGGTTTTAAAAACTGCAGGAAATGATTAAAATTGAAAAAACCATAACTTTTAATCTGCAATTCAGAAAAAAACAAATAACATATCAAAATTTATAAGAAAATAAAACCTTCACAACTAATACACTTCTATGCATAATTAAATAATTTTGAAAATGTCTACTTAAGACAACTAAAATAACCTTTATTACAAGAAATGATGGAAATTACAAAAAAAAAAAAACATATCTTCAAATCCGTAATTCAGAAAATACAAATAATATATCAACATTTACAAGAAAAATAAAACCCTTACAACTAATACAATTCCATGCATGATTAAACAATTTTGAAAATGTTTAATTATAACAACTAATATAACATTTTATACTAATTATGCGTATTACGGCCTTTAATATATATCAAATTAAGAATATCACAAATGTAAACTTTCAAAAATAAAAAATAAACTGCTTCAGACATATTTTACAAACAAATATATTTTGCATGAGGAATCAAATTCTAAAATAGAACATGCTTCCGACAATTTGAAACACTTTATAGGTACTGTTTCACGGTATTATTTCGACATGTCCACAAAAAGGAAACAAAAAAAAACATTAGCTACATTTCCTTCCTTTACATTCTGCTTTCCTATTTTTCTAAAACTTTTTGAACTTTCCAAAAACATTTCCAAATCAACGGACACTAAATTCTAAAAATTTGTTAAAACCAAAATAGCCACCGTATTTAAAGAAAAAAAAATTTGCAGGTACTCGAAAATAAACCGACATGCTCCCCTATTTTTTTCCCCTAAAAAAAACAATTCCAAAACAACTGACACTAAATTCTACAAATTTGTCAAAATCAAAATAGCCACTGTATTAAAAAAAATATTATCTACATTTCCAAAAAAAAAAAAATAGAATCGACTAATTTGCAAAAAAAAAAAAAACACTAACTGCATATATCAAAACACAAAATATAGTTGCACAATTCAAAATGGTCAAAATTTAAATGCAACATAACCAGACTTTCTCCATTTGGTAGCACGAATCCATAAAAATATGCAGTACCGCTAACTACATACTTAAATTAAATGTTATTCGGGAAAAAAAAACATTTCAACATTTCAAATTGCTAAAATATGTGAGTTACCCCAGAATATATCAACATGCTCAAGAAAAAAATATTACTTACTAATGACAAAATACAGGCAAACTTAAGCAACTCAAACTGCCTAATTTTTATATACATTGTAGGTACACTTCATCTAATTATAGATTAAAATTTAATACACACTCACCAAAATACATTTCCTTCGATTGTACCATGCCGTAACTTTAACAATTACAACAAAATGCAGAAAATTATGAAAATCATAACTTTTAATCTACCATTCCAAAAAAAATGCAAACAATATATGAAAAAAAAACATATTTCCAAACTCTCCACACAAAAGATGCATTTAAAAAACACAACAATCGTGTCGTAACTTTAACAATTACAACAAAATGCAGAAAATTATGAAAACCATAACTTTTAATCTACCATTCCAAAAAAATGCAAACAATATATGTTAAAAAAAAATTTCCAAACTCTCCACACAAAAAATGCATTTAAGACAAAAAAAAGTTCCAGATGATAATATTATTTGCACTACTTATAGCATAATGAAAACATATTTCAAGATGTCAGTCCGCCAAATATTTGGTAAAAATTCAAAATAATTTGGTCAAGATATGTATTGAATTTAATAAATGTCCACCTAATGTATTCCATTCGAATATAGAGTTCAACTAAATTTTGAAGGCAAAATATGAACTTATTATATCTTCCCAAGTTGTTTAATATTTAGAGATAATTTAGCTGAAAACTCTCTAATTATGGACATAAAATTTAAAAATGTTTCGCCCACTAAATGTTTGAAGAAAATAAAAATCTATTTCCTCTAATTATGCATTGAACTTTCCGAAATCCCTTACAACGCACTTCGTCAGACTATGGAGTTAGACTAAATACCAAATATTTGGTAAAAATTCAAAATAATTTGGTCAAGATATGTATTGAATTTAATAAATGTCCACCTAATGTATTCCATTCGAATATAGAGTTCAACTAAATTTTGAAGGCAAAATATGAACTTATTATATCTTCCCAAGTTGTTTAATATTTAGAGATAATTTAGCTGAAAACTCTCTAATTATGGACATAAAATTTAAAAATGTTTCGTCCACTAAATGTTTGAAGAAAATAAAAATCTATTTCCTCTAATTATGCATTGAACTTTCCGAAATCCCTTACAACGCACTTCGTCAGACTATGGAGTTAGACTAAATATTTTGATATTTATGACAAATTACAAAGATACCTGACCTCAGTTTTTTTTGGTACTTACTAACGCCAAAATACAAACAAACTTAAACAACTCAAAATGCCTAACATTTATATACATTGTAGGTGCACTTCATCTAATTGTGGACTAAAATTTAATAAATGCTCACAAAATACATTTCCTCTCATTATATTGCGCAGTCAAGGAAAAAAAACATTATTTGCACTACTTACAGCATAATGAAAACATATTTCAAGATGTCAGTTCGCCAAACATTTGGTGAGAATCCAAAAAAATTCCCTCAAATTATGGAATGAATTTAATAAATGTCCCCCTAATGTGATCCATTTGAATATGGAGTTCAACTAAATTTTGTAGGTAAAATATGAACTTATTATATCTTCCCAAGTTGTTTAATATTTAGAGATAATTTAGCTGAAAACTCTCTAATTATGAACATAAAATTTAAAAATGCTTCGTCCACTAAATGTTTGAATTTTCCGAAACCCCTTACAACGCACTTCTTCAGACTATGGAGTTAAACTAAATATTTCGATATTTATGACAAATTACAAAGATACATGACCTCATAAATTTTTTTTTTGGTACTTACTAACGCCAAAATACAAACAAACTTAAACAATTTAAAATGCCTAACATTTATATACATTGTAGGTGCACTACATCTAATTGTGGACTCTAACAACGGATTTCAACATTTCCAATTTAGTGAACATTTAGAGAAAATAAACAACAAATTCAGACAGATTACAACATTTTCGAACACAACGTACGTGTCGTGACGGAAAAAAATGCTTCAATACTCAAATTTAGTGCAAATTTCAATAAAATTTAATAGATGACAAATTTCGTCGAATTTCCACATCTCCAATTTAATGAAATTTTGGATGAACTAGACAAAAGAATGCGACAAATTACGAAATTTTAAAATATAACGGGTGCAACGTGTCGCCGCACCAAATTCCACTAGTATATATACTAATTGGTGGCACCAACGGAAGCTCCACGTTAATCCTCAACAACTAAGAAAATTGACCATCCGATTTGCCCAATATTTATCTACAGTCGTTGGATGAAGTACATAGAGTTCTCACGTTTCATCCCACGTGCACGCCTCCTTAACATTTTCCATTATCCTTGAAAAAAACTTCCACGAGATGCAACCTTCAGCCGTCCTCTACCTCTAGCGCACGCCCTAATCTTCCGTGAGCCGCCGAACAAAACTGCTCCACCGTTAGACTCTGGGACCTCGCCTCTCCAGCCGTACGTGAGCACGGTCGATCCGATTCCTGCTGCCGTTCTTCCTCATCCTTGCCCTTCTATGCAATAGATCGGAACAGAAGGCAAGATTCAAAGCCACTTATCACAAATCCTCTTCTTCTCTAACCTTCAACTCTTCTGATCTTTGAGTGCCATTGCCACAAATCTCAGGTGAGCAATGTGATTTCCTTTTTCCTTCAGATGCATGTACTGATTTGATACGGAATAGCTTATCTACAAGGGAGAGGCTGTAAAGCACAAGGAGGCCACTATCGATTAATTAGCTGCCTCAGCGCAATCTACAACCACGTGCATGTAACTGCATCGTATGGGCATTGGTCATCCAGCTTCAGAGACCTGCCAGGCGTTCGATTTGATGTAAAAATTGTAGTTTATTTCTTCTCCCTGACCGTGTCATTGCTTGAGCTGTTAGTCTAGGATTCGTACACAGAGTTATTCTATATGTGTTCCATCTCAATGGTATCAAGATGCTGAGCGGTATGATTCAATTATTGTTGTTCAGCGTTCGGTGTTTCCTGCTACAACTTCTGACCTTTTGAGTTGAGGTGACCAGGTACGCACAGCTTCTTTGTAACAATAATAAGCAATGTAGAGAACAATCTAGATATTTCCTATGCAGTGCAGCAGTCGTCTATTTGAATAATAATGGGTGTGAAAAGTTACACTGCTGCAACAGTTACACGCATCAGGCCATCAGGGTGCGTACAAGATAAGTTTATCTCACCATTTTTTCTTATAGGTTGTACTCAGTAACTGAATACGTAGTGGTAGAGATAGATGTGCGATACTTCAGATGCCACAATGTTTTACGTCTGAAGATTTGAGAGGGGTAAGTGATAAAGTGAATATCTAAGTTGTTAGCAACCGGGTATGAAAACTTCATATATTCCTAATGTACACTGGAAAGATTAAGCTCAATATTATCTTCTTTCCGGAATTAACTTCTGTTTGCAGACATGTTGTGTGGGCATTCCTCAAAATTTGTATGGTAAAAAGCTAGAGAATGTAATTCACTGATTTTGGGAATTTGGAAATGCCCTTGGACCATGGTTATCCAAGAATATTCAGTTTGAGTTGTTTGATTTTGGAACTTTTTAATTAATGACAGGATAATTAATTGAATTATTATCTTAACTTATTTTATGTCTGTACCTTCTTATTCTATGTGCTAGAGTTTGGAAATATACAACCAGGGTGCTCTATAGAAATCTAGAAGATGGCAATAGTAAGATAGTATTTGTGTTGCCGAAGACCAACATGAAACGGGAAGAAGACAACCTTGAGACTTGAAGATTTGCTTATTGGTGAATATTTTGTTTCAGTCCATGCTATAAATTGCATTGCATTATCCTGCTACTTCATTACTTAATTGTTCTCTGCTTGGAGAATTCATTTTTACCATTCGACCCTTCGGCTGGAGTAATCTGTTCTTTTCTATGTATGAAGCAAGCAACCCTTTTTGACTGTATAGTTAAAGATATGACTTTTGTTTCTATCTACATATCATTTCAGGCTACCAATAAGTTTCCTGTTCAATGAGAACCTACCCAACGAAACGCTGAACCTGAATATTGATCGAGTGCAGAGAATGTCACCAAGGTAGCATATACAGTTGATTAGGTTGTAATTCTGAGAGATTCGCCATGTACGATCTGGCACCATCTCTTCCAGTAGCTAATTCAATTGCTGAGAGTGAATTCACTGTGTAGTTCCACTATACCCCTGTAGACATGTGTTATGTTGTTTGAACTCCAATGTTTCTGCTTTGAGAAAATAGGTCTGCATATTTTGATTGCACATTGTGTTTCTTACAACCGAAGTATGCTCTTCGTCTAAAAAATCGAATTTCTTGAACTTATACATTATTGTGAGAAAACAGTTCCTGATGGGCCAAGCCCTTGAAGGTGATTAGTCTTAACTCAATAAATAAGGTGTTCCTCTTTTCCTTTGTAGGTGTTCATTGCACTAGACATTCTTAATTTACTTCTAGCATATACTTATAACAATAAGTTGTTCCTCTTTTTCATTGTACAGTACAACTAGCCAGCACCAGGAGTACAAAGGAATGCTCATTTAGAGTGCAGAACAGCTGATAATGATCGATATTTAAAGCATTGAAGTTACTGTGTCCTTCAAGGAATTCAACTAACTATCCATATGACCCCGTCAAGTTGCTTTTTGCTCCACGTCCTGGATGCATGTACATATATTGATTATGTTTCTCCATGTAATTATGGAGGAAACTCCAAAAAGGATCAAAATGAAATCCAAACCGGTAAATTGTGGAGCTATACAAATAAAAAACATAAATATGTGTCAACTATCCATGAAGTAATTGCAACAATATAAATCATTTCTCCCCTATGGACTAACATGAAAATTATCACATGTTTTACAACCAATTTTTCAATAGTTTAAACATGATTTTATTCAACCTTTTCTCTTCTGAAAATATGATGAAATGTATATTAAGAAAATATTTTCTTTCCTTACTACAAAATTTCTAGCCCGTGCGGCAGCACGGGTTGATGACTAGTAATAATAATTCATATAATGGAAAAAGTGCACAAAATACAACCATTACCGATTCAGATATGTTTAAATTTTGTCTACTATATGTAAAGAACTAACAATGACTAACCAAATGCTTGTTGCACCTAGCCAAGCCAATGCAGGTCAAGCAAGTCTTGGCAATGCACATGCCCAACCTAATTTGTATTATATTCTTATTTGATATACTCTTTTGTACTCAATTTCAAAATAAAATAAAATATAAATCTACTATCTTAGACTATATTTAAAAAAATGATGTACTATAATTTTTATCAATCTGTCCCCCCTCTCTGTCTCTCTCTTTCTTCTCACTCATTATATTCCACTCACGTATAATTTTTTCTGTAACTACCAACTTTCTCTCCCGAACACAAACATTTGATATAACAGGACAGTTTGTAACAAAAAATCAGAGCTGCAAGCAGTAGCAACAAAGCAGCAGCTAACAATCCTGTACCTGCTAGCAAGCAGCAGCTAAGCAATTAGCAGCAATTTGAGGAGCAGCGAAGTACACAAAACAACGCGCACACACACAGCTAGCAGCAGCAAAACACACCAAAGCAAGACTGTATCCCAGACCTCACGTCGGCGCGGTGCTCTGCAGGCGCCCAGTGTGTTCCTGGAAGTCCGTCAGGTTCTTCCGTTCTTGACGAGCTCGTACGCGTCGTGGAGCCTGCTGACATGTCAACCACCGCCGTATAGTGCTCGGCCTTCTGTGTGCGCACGTAGTCGGACAACATGGATGAGATGTATCTAATTAGTAAAGAAAGATAAATGGACTAAACTATATAACGGCGCCGCATAAAAGAGCTCCCGTGCGGCAGATATAATTTGCATGCATGCAGAGTGATGTAGGCGATGACGTCATTCTAGATTCCCCTCAACGATTACATTAAAAAACTTTTAGCTCTCAAACCGATAATCTGTTTAAAAATCCGTTTTCACCGTTGGCTTAGTCGCGTCGAGATCTACAAAACTAGATCCCATATTGCCATGTTTTGACAACTTTTTTTTCGCCAGTAGTTACCAGATTGTTTTCACTAACCCACCAGATTATAATAACTTGGTTATCAGGTTTCTGTACACTATTCCATACCAAATTAAGACCGCATGATATTAGTATATATACAATAATAGGATCTCTTAGATATTGTGAACAGTTGAACTCTTACTCTCTAGGTGTATATATCATTGTAATGTTAAAGAAACTTAAAAAAAAATTATCCGACAACCATGTATAATTATCATGGTAACTGTTCGATGCTAATCTGGTAACTATGATATTTTAATCTGATAACTGGTTTGACGAGGAAAGTTCATCACACTAAATATGTAGATGTGTTGCAATTGTCTAAAAACGTGTAAAAAGTTATATATTAACCATGTATAATTATCCGGGTAGCTCTTTGGTGCTAATCTGGTAGCCATAGTATTATAATCTGGTATCTGGTGTGGGAAAAAAAAGTTCATCAAAACATATCAACAATGGATCTGGTTTTGAAGCCCTCGTCGAGACGAATTTAACAGTGTAAACAAATCAATAATTGGACAAATGATTTGGGAGAAAAATCAATTTAAATTTTCGAATTTTGTAATTAATGCGATGACATCACCATGAGGTGGCAGATTCCTACATGCATGCATGTGCTCTCCCCTATAGGGAAAAGCACATGCAATTTGCCGCCGCATCCCGCACCCTCCCATGCGGCGCTTTAGATTAGATTTTCCATTGTTGCCGTTTGTTTCATGTGCCGTGATGAATCTAATTACCAATCACATTTCAAAAACTAGCTTACATTGATAATTCACTATAACTAACTGCAACAAAAGACAATACCTCAAGTTTTAGTCAACACAAACTGAATGATGCACCAGGCATTCGAACAAGGAAAACTGAAAGCCAAACGTGTCATCTACGGAGTATAAAACTGTTACTACATGGTTACAATAGCACTCTCTCAATCTTCGTCAGATAAAATGGAGATGTGGTCCCTGTCCACCGTGTGCTTCCTGCTCTTGAGCTTTGGCAATGCTGTTGTTTCCACGGCTGTAATTACTAATTAGCTCTCACTCTCGCTCCCTCGAAATAGGCTTTCGCCCCGTTTTATAAATAAAGCAACAACCACAGTACAACGAGTGTATACAAACACCACGCCACACCTGCTGGAACAGCAGCAACCACACACGCAAAGAAAAGAAAAGAAGAAATAAAATGGAGACATAGGTGGATCGACTAAACTACGGTGACCCGCAACAGCTGCGCCCTCCGGAAAAGTACCACCACTCTCCTAGCGTCAAATCATCGAGTACCAAGCAGCACCTTGAAGAAGGAAAGCGTTGCTGCTGCCCGGACCAGCGCACTGGCCCTAGGGTTTCCCCGGCACACAGGGAAGCGGACAAAGGGTAGCCACGACGCCCTTCAGGAAGGGATGATGCCACCCAGAGGCGGCACCGCGTCAGTGCCGGCCAAACCGACAAGGATTTCTCCCGAAAAAACCCTGCCCGCAATCACGAACGAACCATCGCACGGGAGCCCGCGAGGACGAGGCCTCGCCACCACCAGACGCACCACCCGCCAACATGCGCCACCACGGACACGAAGCCACCACCGTCGTCTCACCGAAGCACCCGTCACGAGGACAGCAAGACAGAGGCGAAGAGTAGATTGTACCGGGGTCAGCAGAACCGCAGCCGCGCGGGAGGGAACTACCTCCACCGCCGAAGACGGTAGCCGACCGGACGCGGCCGCAGAGCACACTAGTCTCCTTTAGGTCCGGCCGGGCCTGGAGGGCCCGTAAAGCCCCCGCGGGGCACACTTAGTCCTAATGGGTTCCGGCCGTACCCAGATGGGCCCGTGAAGCCCGCAGCCACGCTGCAACAAGCCGGCCGTCGTCACCGCCGCCCCTGCACCCTCTACCTCGCCATCCGCTGCCGAACGCCCCAATCTGACCGGCCCGGCCAGACCCAAATGGGGCCCTACGGGGCCCAATCTGGGCCATCGGAGCCACCTAGCCGAGCCGCTGCGCGCCGCCGCCATGCCGCCTCCCGACCGGAGCCGAGCCAACCGCCGCCCGAAACGCACCGCCGCCATGGCAGGGCCTCCCGCGAGACCTCCTTCGCGCGCGGGGAGAAGAAGGCCCGCCGCCGCCGGCACCGCGCGGGCCGCGCCCGGCGGCGCTCGCCGGCGGCGGCGGGGAGGGAGGAGGAGGGGAGAGTCGGGGACGAGGGTGTTGGGTGCTCGCCTCGGTCACCCGAGGGACGACGCGAGACGAGGACGCAGCGTTTTTTTTTTTGGTAAGATTTGCTCGAGTTCCTATCCTCCCTCTCACTCTCGCTCACGGACGGAGGTAGAAGAAGAAGGCAGCAGGATTTTTCCGGCGCACATACGCCCTATTTTTTTATTCCTGGTCACACTAGTACATTCAAAACTCTGATCTCAGCTGGATTTAGAGCAAGTCTAACAGACCCCCAAAAAAACCCAACCTCGTAAAATAACCGCCGAAATACGGGGTAGGGCTCTACCCGGCCGTCTAGCAGACCCCGTAAATCAGTCTCCCCGTATCGAATTTTTTCAGTTTCGCTACGGGGCGGCTCCTCGCCCCCTACTTGTGCGGGGTGGAAGGCCGAATACAGGGCCAACCCCCCTTTCTCCCCTCCACTGCGCGCGAAGGCTTTCAGCGAGCCCAACCGCCGCCGCCACCGGATCTCCTCCGCCCCGCCCTTCCCGGCCACCACGCGGCCCGATCTCGTCGCAATGGATCTCCCTCAAGCCCCCCCCCCCCGACCGCCGGCGGTGCACCACCGTCGTCAGCGGTGGTCGATGTCCCCGTGGGTGTCATGGGAGGTCAGCCGAGCGACGGCGACGTGGCGGCCACTATCTCCGCCACCTTCCCCGGGAAGAGGAAGCGGATCACGAAACGCGTCTTCGAAGCCCCGGCGGCTGCTGCACCGGCTGTGACTCCTGCCGCTGCCAATAAAGGGAGTCGGGTGAAGACAAAGGCGGCGGGGCCGAGGGGTGCCCCGCCGACCAAGGCGAAGAAGCCAGCCAGCCGCGTCGGCCTCGCCGCCCCACCGTCCAAGGCCGCGACCCCTCCTCCCTCCGTTCCGTCCGCGCCGACGCCACCCTTCACCGACGCCGACAAGGTGTTTGATGTTGCGTCCACAACATCGTACATGGACATGCTCAACGCTTCCTCGGTGGACCTGGACACCGGCATCGGTGCGTTCGATGAGGAGCTTAGTGTCGAGGAGAATGAGGATGATGGCGACGAAGAGGAGGGTGAGGGTGACGAAGAGGTCGACGACGACGTGGTTGAGGTCGAGCCGGCTGTTGCGTGCGCGCCGCCGAAGCCACGCACGTCCAACTACACCGAGATTGAAGACGTGACCTTGGTCCGTGCTTGGGGTAGGGTGGGGATGGATGCGTGCACCGGCACAGACCAAACCAACAAGCGCTATTAGCAGCGCATTGAGGATCTTTATCACCAGCTCAAGCCTCGCACGAAGAGTTTGGCGGATCGATCCTACCGCTCCCTTGAAGGCCGGTGGAACTCGATCAAACCAGCTTGTTCTCGTTGGAGTGCTGCCATGGACCAAGTGGCCGATAATCCCCCTAGTGGATCCGTGCCGGAAGACTATGTAAGTTTTCTAAGTTTGTTGTTGTGCAAACTATGTGTTGTTGATGTGCAAACATCACATTATATTGTTGTTGTGCAGCCCAAGTATGCTCAAATGCGGTACAAAGACATGGACGGCTCCAAGCATAAGGAATTTCAGTTCCAACATTGCTTTGCATTGCTTCAACATCTTCCCAAGTGGCAGTTGAGGGACCAAGAACCAAAGTGCAAGAAGGAGGCAATGCTCAACATGGATGATGAAGAGGAAGACATGAGTGGTAGAAACAAAGGCAAGCCCGAGGGCACCAAGAAAGCGAAGGAGAGGATGAAGGTAGAAGGCGAGGCAGCTAGCTTTAAGGAGAAGATGGATCAACTCATGAAGTCAAGGGAGACATTAACAATGAAGACATTGGAGACCAAGTTTCTCATCACCGAGAAGAAGAAGGAAGTGAAGCTTGCCAAGGTGGAAGCTGGGCGGGAAGATGCAATGCGCAAGGCCGAGTTGGAAGCGAGGATGTTGGCACTCAAAGAAACCAAGGCGATGAAGGAGCTCTTGGCCGAGTAGAAGGAGATCATGATGATGAATACCAAGGACATGGACGAGGATCAGCTGGCGTGGTGTAAGGAGACCAAGGTGGACATCATGGCGAGGAAGTTGCTCGCGCGTCAAGCTCGTGGGGCAAGTGACGTTGGTGCCTCGACTCCTCGAGGTGAGTCTCCGATGAGTGGTGGTGGTGCTGGCGATGAACTCGTTGATGGTTGATGGTTCATCGCGTTGATCGCGTTGGTGGTGGCAACATTTTGGGAACCTCCATGGCTCGCGTTGATCGCGTTGTGATGTAAAAACTATGAATTATGCATCACATGTTTTGTATTTGTCATGTTTGATCAGAAATAGTTGTCTGAAATAGTTGTGTAAAAGCCTGTTTTTACGGGCCGAAAGCAAATACAGGGCCATGTACTCGCGTTATACGAGGCAGAAATTTAGAGGGTCTGTTAGACATGCTCTTATAACCCTCAGTGACGCAGCGCCCACTACGCTGGCCACTAACAGCATTAGCCGCACGACCTACATGCACACTCCGGCCGTGCGCACGACGCGGTCCAACACGCACAACACGACTGGCCTTCAACAGATCACCAACAACCTAGCAANAGCACGAGCCTGGGGCTCTAGCAATCTGCTGACATATCGAACTTGCTGATCAATATGCTAGTAGTGAGTTTTTTAAACTGACATCATCTTGTTCGGTGTCCACTCCTGCTTACATACTGGCTACTCTCTTCTAATGAACATTCACAGGTACTCGTGGCTAGGACTCTGATATTTTGATGATTTGGCCGGGGTCTTTCCCTATAGAGCACTAGCTGAAATTAACATAAAATAATTCTAATGCATATTGCCTGTGTGAAAAAATATCACAACTCTCGAATAAATTATCATAGCAGTGGCAGAGCCGTCAATCCAAACAACACTTAAAGTCAGCAATTGTAACATCAATTGATATTTTCGGTTAGAACATTATTATTTAACATAGTATTTTGGGACAAATGTTGAGCTATAGACAACCTTGTCCATTTCATAAAAGTATACCGAAAGGGTGACTATTCTCCGACTATCCGTCAAGAACACACTTACACGTCCCTGAATACTAGAAGCCTGGAATCGACCATAAACATGGCGCAACTACTCATCACAAAGCCCTCATGCTCTAGATGGGTATTGCGAAACCAGAATGGAGGTGATTGACTACTCGGTGGTGTCTCATTGCTTGGGTAGGGATTTCTAGGAGTTCTTTTACCTCCTAGCAGTACGCACATGTGGCAGCATTCTCTTATTATGCAGAAATCGAGTGTGTTGACCATGGCTAACCCGCACTTCTTGGCTAACTCGATTACGGTTCGAGTTGGTGGTGCGCTTCCTTGGCTCGCTGGTGGCGGACGAGCGTCTATGAACACCAAACGAATGAGAAGAAGGTTCTCTTTCTTCAGGAGCTAAGAGATGTCCGCGGTATCACCCAGGTCGTTGGTTGGTGATCGGGTGTTCAACCTTATCATGGATGTTGCAGATAAAAACAATTCAAATCTTCATCGGCGTATGGTGGATCTCTTCCGCAAGATTTTGGCCAAGCTTGAGCTCAAAGAGCTATATCTCAATTGTCGTAGATACACTTGGTCGAATGAGAGAGAAATCCCCGCCATGGAGAAGTTGGATAGGACTTTTTTGACCGTTGATTGGGACGCCACCTTCCCATGCTCATTTACCTCCACCTTGAGCTCAAGCATATCTGATCACTCCGTACTTCCTCTCAACTTGGAGCCTCTCGTTGAAAGTGACCTAAGGCTTTTAGTATTAAGCATTTTGGCCAAAGGTAGACGGGTTCAAGGACACTCCCAAGGAGGGAAGAAACGATGATCCGCACTTCGATAATCCGTTCTTGCACTTGAATGCGAAGCTCGAGCTCACCTCTAAGAGACTCGTGAGTTGGAACGATATATTCATTCGAAACAATAAGTTACAAATCGTAGTCGCTAACGAGATTATCCAGTGGCTTGACGTGGCAGTGTAGTCGAGGCTGCTCTCTCCGGATGAGCGGTGTCTACATCGGCGCCTCAATTAAAATTTGCTAGGGTAGGCCACTCTGGAGAGCTCCATCACGCGGCAATGTTCGTGATTGCTCTAGCTCAAGTATGGGGGTGCCCGCACACACTTCTTCCACCTCTATGCAACTGGCAAAAAGACGCAAGAACCATATCGCTCACCTCAAGGCCCATGGCACCCTCCATTCTGTCCATCGTGACAAGTCACATGCTATTGATTAGTTTTTCGATAGCCTTCTAGGGAGCGACCCGAAGCATGATTTCTCTTTTATCTCGATGGTCAGAGTTGTACTTGGCCTTCTCCGAGAGGGGGGAGGGGTGTCTAGAACGTGGTTAGGTCCCATGAGCAAGATAAATCCCTGGTGCCCGACGATTTTATCGAATAGTTCTATATCCCTTCCTGGCACATGACAAAAGGAGACCTCTTGAACTTCTTCTCCATTCCATGGCACGGTAATTGGCGTGGATTCAGAGCTACAAACCAAGTGCCCGTGACTCTCCTCCCCAAGGGCGCCGATGCGATTGAGATCAAGAACTTTGTCCGATTAGTCTCATACATTGCATCTCTAAGCTGCTGGCAAAGGTCATGGCCTGGTGTTTGGCTCCCCGTATGCTGCAACATCTCGATCCACACTAGAGCGCATTCATTCGCGAAAGTACCTCCACGACAACTTCCAAATGGCACAAGGTACAACGAGGAAATTGCACACATCACATGAACGTATAATGTGTAATGCTTAAACTCGACATCACCAAAGCGTTCGACGGGGTGGATTGGTGTTCTTGCTCGAGGTTCTTCATAGGATTGGTTTTGGAGACCGTTGGCTTTCTACCGTTTGTTCCCTCCTACCCACAGCCTCTACGAGAGTGCTTGACTACGGAGTGGCGGGGGGAACGATCCGGAATAGGCGTGTGATTTGCGACAGTTAGACCCCCCCCCCCCCCGCGTATTGTTCGTTTTCACGTTCGTGTTCCTCCAAGCAGTGCACGATGGGACGCTATCGGCCTCGGCGTCTCTCGAGGTCTTCTTCAGCGCACCTCTATATATATTTGGACAACTTTAATTCCGAAATTCAACTCATGCATAATATTGTCTGCGCGGAAACGTGCGCGTAGTATTCCCATTCCATCATCGATCTAGCTATGTGTGTGTGATCTTTGCTCATGAAAAATACATGGATCGGATCAGCGCCGCAAAATACCATGTGATCTTGTTACCTCCGAGGGCAACGACACGCATGTAGGTCATAATCATTCGACTCCTCCCCGTACGTACACGACGATTGTAGGAACGTCGTATATGTGAATCTGAACCGGGCTAAAGGCCGCGGCACATGTAAGCCCGAAATGGTCACCCCTATATATAGACACTAGGAAACAGGCTCCAAGCTAGACAAGTCGCCATTAAGCTCCTCCGATCCGTCCCCATCCATCACATGCATCGTCCTAGTACTCGATCATCCATCCATCGATTTCCCCTTATCAAAAGAAAAAAAAAAAAATCCATCCGGTGGTGCGCGTAGGAGGGTGCCACGTAGCAGATCGATCTGCCTGAAGACTGACTGGGCTTACCGTCGTCGCAGCAATCAGGTGCTTGGACCGCTTGTTTGGTCACGGTGGTCGCTGCAACAACGTAAAACAAAAAACTGAAAAATCGGTGTGTAATTGTAAAACCGAGCTGAGAAACAGAGAGATCGATAGAGATTTCTACGGGAGGTTTTGCTAACATGAGGTCGTGGAATTTTTTTTTTTTAGATCACAGGCAACTAGTGCCCAGCTTTAGAGACTACAGGAGTTTAAGGTTTTACAGACAGGGCTCAACAGCCGAAAGAGGATAGTTTTAACCGCCTACTGGGCACACACGCCAGATTAGAGCAGACGCAGCTCAATCCGCTAAGAGTCACCGTGTTTAGCTCACGCATAAGCTCAATCCGCTGATTCTGTTGGTGGAAATTGAGCACGCGATTCATCCTTAGCCATCGTACGTGTCACAACTCACATGAGGTTGCTAGTGATCATTTACGTTTTGGGTTGGTGCTGTCCGTGTTATGCGCCGGGGGCCAGAGTTGGAAACATCGCATGCCGAATTGCCTGATTAGTGGCCGGATTTAATTCTAGATCCAGGCAAGAACCTGTCAGCCATACCCAAATAGGATAGGCGAGTTTCAGGAAGGGTAGTAACAAAACAATAAAGTTGGATGGATATATAGGGCACCAATTGCCATTCAATCGCGCTTGGCGCGTAGTTGGTCGCTCCTTTTTCCTCGGAGATCGACGACGAGCACCATCGTGAATGGCTTGCAACTAAAAAACCAAACTAAATCAGGCAACACAGCAAAGTTCGTCTGATTTTTACCAGCACCACGTGCTCTGATCATCTGATATGGTTATGGTTAGACAGTAGACACTGAATTACTGCTACTAATCCCTTCCTTTCCAAGGAAGCCTAGCACTTTGCAGAAGCAACCCTATCCATGCCGCCGACGAACCAAATCCCGGACAAGTCCCGGATTTGTTGAAGAATTACCGGAGCAATCCCCGACACTTGGACCGTGACGCCCAGGTGTTCCTTTGACCGCCCCAACCCGTATGTCCCCTTGACGCCATTGCCCACACGAGATCGATCGAGCCCCTCGGTCCTGCCCTCCCTCTATATATAGACGCGCCATCCACTGCTCACTCCGCCATTAACACTCCCTGCACTGCATACAAATCCACGGCTAGCTTAGACTCGAATTAAGCCGGAGAGCTAGCTAGGCCGGGAGAATTGTGGTTGTGGCCAAGGCGGAGGAGGTTAGAATTGGCGAGAGGAAGGGAGGAGTGCCGGAGACGATGGAGATGAGGGTGCCGGGGTGGGTGGGTGGGCTGGTGGAGGAGACCTTCTTCGTTGGGTGCGAGGCGCACGAGAGCCGCAAGAAGAAGGAGAAGAACATCTTCTGCCTCGCCTGCTGCACCAGCGTCTGCCCGCACTGCGCCACCGCCGCGCACCGCCACCACCCGCTCATCCAGGTAAACCTCTCCGTCCCACACGGCCCAATTAATCGGTGCACGCGCGCGCCGACCTTAATTTTGGCTTGACGATGGAGAGCTTCGTGTTCCTCCTCGCCGTACGTCTCTCCTTAATTCGGCTCTAGTTCTTCGTGTTCCTCCGGTTCCATGTGTAGATAATTAAATCATCGCGCGCGCGCATGCCTTCTTTAATTTGGTTTGCTCGTTTAATTAAGAGTGAACAGTCAATTCTAGCCGATTTTGTTCTCGCGTCTCGTACGTGTAGTGTTTGTTGGTATGGCTCCCTGCTTGCTTAGATTCGGTGGCACCCACCAGCGGAGTACATGCTTGTCCTAATCAGGTTCATTAGCCGTTTGGCTAGCTAGCTGTGTGCGTGCTGTTAATTTCCTCAAGGAAACTTTCAACTAATAAATAACTAGCCGTTTGGCTTTTCTTCTCCTGCTCCTCCTGGCTGCTAGCTAGCTAGGTAGAGAGAAGCCATGCTATAGCATATCTAGCAGAAGCTAGCTCAACTAGCTGTGACCTGTGAGGCGCAGCCCCTGATAATTATCATACGCTAATTACGGGACTACAGATGATCTGGTTGGGCCTAATTGCGGCGTGTACGAGTTCCCAAGCGTGGAGTTGGAACCCTGTGCTTGTCTCTCGGTTTCCTCTTGTCGTTTATGCGGTCCTGTGGGTTCGTGGTGCTTCGTGCCGTGCCCCCCTCCTTGGTTTAATTAACCCTCCGTGTCCCCAATTACCGTGCTCAATTTTACCTTCTCCTAGTACTGTATTTCCTTCTGTACTGTACGGTATATACTTGCCAATTTAGCGTCACCCCGTGGATCGATGTGGTAATTGTTTTGGCTTGCCCGGCCTGCGTTAGAAGATGAGAGGGTAAGAAGAAGATCGGTAAAGAGAGAAGAAATCTGAGCAGTTTTCTTTCTATGCACCGCGCGGTGGCAGCACCCCCGAAATAAGCATAGTCTTATAATTTATTAACTGCTGGCTGGCTGCAATTGCATGCGGAGCCGCGCCACCCATTCCTGTCCACCACCTGCAAAAAGTTACTGCGAACCCACAGCAGCACATCAATCACCTTTCCCCTCATTTTCTCTAGGAGTAGTACTGTGCAGAGAGATAGACGGCGCTGCATTTTAACGGTGGTAATAGTGGTTCCACTGTTTGTTCCGTTAGCTATCCTCCTCCGGAAAACCTTAGCTATAGTCCAGTTCGTGCTGCATGCAGAGGTTACCTACAAATGGGGTGGTTTATCCGGATTGTTTTGCCATGCATAGCTAAGCAAAACACAGCTTCCACCTCTACTGATCCCCCTTCTCTGCCGCAAACAAACACGACGGCCAGCATGGGGTAGAGAGGTAGAGAGGCCAGCCAGCAAGTAGTTTTTATTACCATATGTGTGCATGGTAAAAGGGCCTGCCCTGTTGCCAAACACGGCCTCGACACTGCTGCTCCGTCTTGTGGCCTTGCGCTTGTACGCACACACACACACGATCCTCTGCCCTGCGTCTGTGCTACCGTCCAAACGCATGGTTGCTCCTTCACGACGTCGCTGTTCACCCGTTCGTTTCAGGCCACAGTGACGCCGGAGTGGCTTGGCTTGGCAGCTACCGACGAGCGAGCGAGCGAGCTCTCGACTATCCTTTTTACCGCGCCGTCGTTATTTTGCATTTACGTTTCTGGCCCCGGGGTCTTGAAGGGAGAGAACGGCGCGTCCAAGGGGTAGCTTTGTCATTTTGGGTTTTGCCGTTTGCATGCAGCAGGGATAGATAGCTGCACGATGGGAACGCACGTCGTACCACCGTCGGACGTCGGTCTCCCACCATGCATGACGACGAGCCGCCGGTCAAACAAACGCTCGCAGTTACTACTGCTGACTCACTCACCAGCCTTTTTAGCTAGCATATCGATCCACTCACAAGGGCAGCTCCATTATTATTACTCGTCGATCGATCACATGATTCACCTCTTCACACATAAAAAAAATATAAACCTCTAGCTTGTTACTTCTTGCTAGCAATACAATTCTGCATCACACGATACTGGCCGGTACTAGACAAATCACGTGTACGTACGTGTATAACAAGGAGAGAATTAATACATTCATTTTGTGTACCAGGTACGGAGGTACGTGTACAACGACGTGGTACGCCTGGACGACCTCGACAAGCTCATCGACTGCTCCTTCGTTCAGGTTCTCCTTACACTAGTACAAGAAATACTACACCTAGTTCATGCTTAGCCAGCCTCGGAGAACATGAACCACATGTTCCAAAGTTGTCTGTCGCCTAACCTGTGCATGCATGCCGCAGCCCTACACGATCAACAGTGCCAAGGTGATCTTTCTCAAGCCCAGGCCTCAGTCCAGGCCCTTCAAGGGCTCCGGCAACATCTGCTTGACCTGTGACAGGATCCTCCAGGAGCCCTTCCACTTCTGCTGCCTCTCCTGCAAGGTTAGTATATGCACCAAAAACATCTCTCTGCAAATCGGATGTGTCGTATGCCATTGGGAGTGTTTGGTTGCTAATTACAGCACGAACAATCCGAATAGTGATGCATTCGTTCATGGATGCAGGTGGATCACGTGATGATGCAGGGCGGCGACCTGTCCAACATCCTGTACATGTCCGGCGAGCCCGACCTGGCCTGCTTCCCGAGGTTCGAGAACCTCCACGTCGGCAGCTCGTCGGCGGACCTCCTCGACTACGACGTCGGCCAGGTCACCCCCAACTCCATCCTCGAGGACCCCATGCGCCACTACGGCAGCAGCAGCGGCGTCAGCGGAGGATCCAGCAACGGCGGACGCCATGCTCGTCGCGCCAGCGTGGGCGACGTCGCGGTGCCAGCTGCTACTGTGGGCGGCGACGTCCCGAGGAAGAAGAAGTCCGGCGGGTTCTTCCTCCTGTCCCTCAACAACAGGAGGAAGGGCGCGCCCCATCGATCCCCGTTCGCCTGATCGAGCCGTGCATGCATGCATCCATGGTTGGCTAATGGCTAGTACAGATCGAACTGCCCCACTTATGTGTCTATGTCTACTATGTTGTTCATTACCGCTAGCTAGTAAGTACTAGTGCTACTGGCCTACTGTAGAGGAGTACCTTGACTGTAAGCCTATGAATAGCGAGCCGTGTAGAGAGGAGTGAGATGGCCTTTGCATGCTCCTAGGTTGAAGAGAGACTTGAGAGGAGATAGAGAAGGTTAGCGAGCTTGCTTGCAACTCTCCCCCTGTTACGGAACTAGGTAGGCACAGGCTTTGCGGGTCCGCTGATCGGTCCCTAAAGGAGGCTGGCTACCAATTTTGTACTTGATGTAACGGGGGGGTTAGGGTTGCTCTCGCAGGCACATGCAAAATTACACTTCCATGACTATATATATTGTCCCCACATATATGAAGAAATAGTGATTGTGTTGTGAACTGTGATGTGATCGTACTACCTGGTGAGTGGTGAGCACTGTTGGTCTTTTAAGTCGCTATATCTAATTGACTGGTGAAGTTGTGGCCATGATTGTACTTTCGTCGGTGTAACATTATGCATGTGTATCACTCCTGAATCATTCAGCAGGATGTGGAGGGAGAGCGGAGAGGTAGAAGTACTTGGAGTTGCATGCATGCGTGCTGCTTGGGTCGCTCTACATATCCATGCATCCTTGCTGTTTCTTGACCGGCATGAACGGGGGCTGGCCAGAGCTTCCACTCCAAGACCCAATCGTGCTATACTCTGAAGAGAAGATGCCCCCTGGAAGCCTCTGGCCGCTTGATCGGTCCAAAGTTTATCACAGGGAGGGAGATGGGCGTACGTACATTGGGCAGCACATCCAAGGCGAGGTGTCCAGCTGTTCTATCACCTTTCTCAGTGGCCGAGAGCAGTGCTTTTTTGGGGACTAGGGTAGTGTCGGATTCCCAGATTTATATCTTCTCGCTAGTCGCTTCTCGTCCGCACCATTGCCACATCATCTCACTTCTCCATACGACCATACCCATGCATGGGAAAAGCCAACAAAATAAATCAGGACTACCTCCGGTTTTCTAGTGTTACTGGTCAATGGTCTGACCCCATACCAAAATTTTACCCGTGAGAACTACTGGTCATGTCATGCACGCTTGGTAGTACAATCTGATTATGGATGTTTTTCTTTTGACACCCTAGTAGGGCTGCAAAATTAAAATATCATCCCAATCCCTCTACGACTCGGGGCGCCGTCGTTGTGGGCAGTGGCGAATCTAGTATGAAAAAGGAGGGTAGGCTCAAAATCAAGTTGTTAGGCCTAATTAGCAATTGCATTGCAATTCTTGCATGTAAAACACCTCAATATTTTTTTTCAAGTGATATGTTAAGCTGATTATGTAGTAATAGTATTTTTTGGAGGGTAGGCTTAAGCCTGTTAAAGCCTCCCTAGTAGAATCGCCACTGGTTGTGGGTACTTTCTCCGCGTTAGGGCATCGGGTAAAAAATTCTTGACTGCTCGGTCTCAACGGTGGCAGCGCTATGCATCGTCAGTTCGTCACCGTTTTGGGGGCGTCGTTGTGGAGCTTCGGTATTTCTCGACCTCACTCCGGGGGTCCTCGGTGGCAAGTCCGGCTTCCTCTGTACTTTTTTGTTTATCTTTGATCTGTTGTGTAAGAGGGTTTACTCATCACATTGTATCGGTCCGGCCGTTGAGGCTTTATTTATAAAACCGGACGAAAGCCTGTTTCAAAAATCCCTCTGGGACTGCATCTGCATGCCTTGCATGCGTGTGGAGTTAGCATCAACCATCAAGTAGCTGACCTGGATATGAAGTCAGCTCGCGGCCACGTAGAGGTGAGCTGTGATCAAATCGACTCATCTTTTTCCCACTCTACTAAAATCAAGAAAACAAAAAAACTATGTATTTTGGTTCAGGTGAACCGGTACACATTTTGAAAATTGAAAGTTTTGTCAGAATTATCATTATTTTGTGTAGCCCTGATTACAAAAGACTTTAAATTAATATTTGCGGATAAGTAGAGATCAACATTATCTATATCACTACAGGAAAGGCCAGCTGCGCCGACGGCATTTTGTCGGGGCCGTCAGCGTAGAGGCGGGCCAGGTCAGCCCGACGCACCGGCCGTCGGAGTACGAATTGCCGTCGGCATAGCTTAAGAGAGGCCGACGGCCACCGTCGGCGTCCATTTAGCCGTCGACATCGCCCGTATCAGGTTAGGGTTCGTAGCTACGCCGACGGCTATGGCGTCGGCATAGTATCTAGTGTTTTTTTGGCGTCATCGTTTTATGCCAACCTCTACGCCGACGGAAAAGCCGTCGGCACAGGTCCAGGATATTTTATTTATTTATTTATTACTCTCAACTATGTGTAATATGAAATAATTCGTATCTTTGAATCCGTAAAGCGAAATTTAACAAATAAAATGTCTAAATTGATTAAAAAAATGAGAGGATTCCAAATATGACATCCATATCATCAGGGCAAACTATCACATATTTGTAGTTCAAATTTCTTTTACTTTCCGAAAAGCAACATAAAGCATTTAAGTAGGCGAAATTAGGTAGAAAGCGAGAAAACTCCTAATACTTGGGGATTATCCATCACATATGTACTAGTATTTTTAAAAATTAAATGGGTGTCATTTTGCAACATATATTTGGTACTCGGTTCGGCACCAATATTTCCCATGCCAAGACACACCTATGTGCCGAATATGGGCACTTTATCACAAACTATGCCACGGGGATGGTCATATCTTGGTCATTTGGTTCGAAACTTATACATGTTTGTAGATGATAGACCTTTTTGTGTAGGATTTTTTTAGAAACTTTGTCAAAAATCAAGTTTATCATTTTTCCTAGCAACTAGTAAACATAAAAGGACTCCACGCCAAAGGATTCCATTTTTTGAGTATTTTTTTTCACTTTCTTGTACTTTTTTGAAAAAAGGTCAAAATGGTCCCGTGCCTATTCATTGAAATACCAAGTTTATCGATGTTTATGTGATGCACAAGATGATATGGATGTCATATTTGAATTCCTCTCATTTTTCTAATCGATTTAGATATTTTATTTGTCAAATTTTGATTTACGGATTTAAAGATATGAGATATTCTATATTAAATATAGAAAGGGAAAAAATAAAGTAAAATTCATTTTATTGTTATTTATTAAAAATATTATTACTTAATAATTGCTATTTATTCAAATAAATTTTCAAAATTTAAATAATAAAAAGTGTAACATCATGACCCAGGGGTTAATATGATTGATAGGATATTAATATCAGTAAGTTCTAATTTCTCATTTGAAAGCTAAGTTGGATGGAACTCAAAAGTTAAGCGTGATTGGGCTGGAGGATGGGTGACCGAATGGAAAGTTTGACCATGGTAAGTACTTTGACTTGAGAATATGAGTGGAATTAGAGGTTAAGTGTGTGGCTAAGTGGGAAATTTCAGAATAGAAATAAAAAAATATAAGTAAAAGTTTTGAAAAAAATTAAAAATGATGAAAAAATGCCGACGGTGCTATGCCGACGGCAATTGCCGTCGGCGTAGCCTACGCCGACGGCTTTTCAGGCTACGCCGACAGCCATACGCCGACGACAGCCGTCGGCGTAGACCTATGCCGACGGCCTTTGGGGTTTTGCCGGCGGCCATAAGCCGTCGGCGTAGCGGCTGTTTCCTGTAGTGTATCTAAGTTTTTTATTTGTTAATCTTATAAATGTATTTTTGAAGCTTTCGAATAAAACAGGCTCTCTGTGTCCATTCATAGTTTCCGAGTAGTCTTTTTTTTTCGCGAACGTGTCACAGCTGATTACTCCTTTTTTTTCCATTTTCAACAAATTACATACCCCTCAACATAAAACTTGATTTTCCATCCATTCAACTAATATTAAACAACTAGCGTCTCCTTCTCCCGCTGTCCTGCCGTCAATCAAACCAAATGGTCTCGTGGTTTTCCTTTTTTTTTCTCCATATATAGCTACTAAATCGGAGTAGGATATTCTAGACTGGCGTAAATTGAATGTTCTTTTAGTTATTTTGGTAGATCACTGATCTTCGTGAACATAAGTACTAATATAATACATTTTCGGTACCTTAGCGCAAGTACAATATGCTAACATCAGCAAGCCATAAGAAATTGAATAACATATTTTTGGTGAGTTGGAAAAGAGATAGGTGGAGAAAAAAGAGAAACAGGTTGTAGAATAAGCTGCATCACGTCCTACTAGACAGTTCCTGAGAGTGTAATGTGGGTCATGTACTAATAAAGTAGTATATTTTTTTAAGTAGTACTCCCTCCGTTCCACAATATAAGATGTTTTAGGCCTTCTCTTTCCATCCATATCTAGACATGTTTTAGTGCAAGATTAATTTGAACATTACACTAAAGCATGTCTAGATATGGATGAAAAGAGAAATGCTAAAACATATTATATTTAGGAACGGAGGGAGTATATATGTTGGCTATTATGATGGCTATACATGACATGACACAATGTTATAGTTAGTTGTTGACTATACTATTGTTCTTCCTTTAGAACACCTCCTAATTCTCGTTTGTAAATTGCATCGACCGTCCCGAATTCCGATACCGATACCTCTCTGGAAAAAACAGAGTAGTGTACCATAGAGCATTGGAAGCCGCCGGTCATGTCAACCCCTTCGCCCGTTCGGGTCGCGGTGCCGCTCGAAATTGTAGATGTTCCTAGACAAAGACATGATGAGATCGAAAGCGATGTGTATTGGTATGGACCTGGTTTGAAAATTTGCCATACTACTACTACCTAGTTTAGGATCTCCCTGTGTTGAAGATCTTGTTGTTTTCGTCATACGCTGTGTCACAGCACTTAATCTGGTTTAACTTGTTTCGTTTCTATACAAAAAATATTAGAGGAGGATGGCGGCGAACGTGATATATGATTATAGCACATGCAAGGGCGGACCCAACCGTCCGTAAGCCCAGGCGCGTGCCTAGGCTTCGGCCCGGCCGGCAAGCCTAATTTACTGTTCATCAAAGGCAAAATTAGCAAAATTAGCGTCTAAACTAAGAGTTTGCGGCTTTGGAAAATTACTAGGTCCGCCTATGAGCACATGCATGTCGCATTACATTTTTGTTCGATAAATGGTGCCTGTTTACTGCCACTGTATGTGGCACTACATATGCCTGTGGATTTAGCCAGTCCTTACGATCCATAACAAGTGTACTAAATCAGCGCTACTTAGATAATTTGATGCTCCATTTTACTCACCTTCCCGGCCCATGTGTGCGTCCTTTTCTTGATAAAGTGTCGCCGTTTAGTTATATCTGAGTGGGGGCGAGCCTAAGCTGTCGAGGGACAGTGCACTAAGATATACTACTACCTGAGGGACAAAGGCGTAACCGGGAAATAGTTCCCTAACAAACACCTTATCGATGGGACTGTTTAGTTCTCATGATTAGCGAAGGGGACCCAAGAAAAATTAAAGCTGAAGTTTTGCTACTGTGAAACTAGTTGCACATGTTAGTTCCTCAAACCTGACTTGGATATATTAGTTATTCAACAGAAATCAAATTTCTGGTACACACCGCTAGTACTGTTTCGCGAGCTTTCAACTGAAAATGTTTAACATTAGTTAACTTCCAAATCAAGCTAGTCACTGGTACTCTGAATCTCTGCTGACCAGATAAATACCATTTGGACCTTCGTTAAAAAAAAAAAAATACCAGTTGGACCAGATAGTGACAAGCGTGCTTCTGTGTCCGTACGTTGTATTTTATTTTGGTCCGTACACACTTATCTATAGCTATCCAGAACCTGTTGTCTGTAGCCCATGTGCCGTGTCAATGCTGGCCCACTGATGAGTTTCAAAAGAAGAAATACACTGGTGCACAAAGAGAAAAAAATAATGGACGATCACAGAGTACCAAACAAGGGCATCTCTAGAGGCACCTTCAAATTTTGTCCTTTTCCACCAAATCTTATCCATTTGTGAGTGTTTGGATATTGGTATGTAAATATGTATGTTTCGTCTATTGAACTTGATGATTGTTTTGCCATCCCAAATCATAAATATCTTTTAGCACATAATTCATCAAACAAATATGCACAACTCATAATTAAAGTTTGAAATTTAAAATGTCAACTTCTACAATGCTAAATGCATACAACATGTTTGTCTTAATATTTGTTTGATGTTAGACTTTTGACACTTCTTACATGCATTGGCCAAACATCATATGCATAGTATTTTGAATTGAAGGGGGTACTTAATGCTAGCCCAACAATACCTAAAAAAAGGCGTTGTTTTGGATATTAGAACATAGTAGTACTTCAAAATATAGGTTTGAGTATTACTTCACAATAAAAGATGTTTTTGTTTGATGAAATTTATTAGGAAATTTAAATATGCATTTTTGCAACATAAGTATTTTTCAACTATCCAAACGACTACCTTAGATGTTTTTAATCATAAGGTAAAGGGTTTGAAGCGACTACTTTTACTAGATAAACATAAGATAGTAACAAAAAAATCTATACGTGGAAATTTAATTTGTCGTTTCTATAATTCTACGTGCATCAGCCATATCAACCAATATCCCAACTGATGAGGAGAAGTAAATTTCAAGATTTAGGTTTGATATAAGCCATAATATCTTTTTTCATATTGCATTGACAAGGTCTTATACCCGAAACCTGTTGGCTCTGATACCATATTCCAGTTCACCCAGAAATCCAAACTGATTGAAAGAGACGGCCAATATATTTCAACAAGAATGACAAACAATATTCCGTGCAACTCTAGCCGTTGGTCGTCTTAAGAATAAGTAAATCCGAAATATGGAACCGCGAGATGGCGAGAGTATTGCTATTGCGTGTCTGTTGAATTTTTTAGTTTCCAATCATATAAGAAGAAATTTGTTGCAAGGCGGTGTGATTAGTTTATTTCTCAGTAATCATTGGCAATAGCCTAAACTTCTGGAGGATGTGATCTCGATTCATGCATGCACCCCTATCTTGCTGTCTAGCAGGCAGGGAGGAGTGGCACAAACCTGAACTTCGCATCTAGAGACTGTTGCTGCATGCTACCACATCCATATATGTCCTGACGGATCTCGCCGCAGCTCTAACGAACTGACACCCAGCCGATCGATCGATCGACGATCGAGACGGAGCCGCATGGCGCTGCTCAGAGCTTTTTCCTGATGCATCGGTGGCGACCGGCGGCGGCCATGCTGTGTGCGAACCTGACATGACGCGCATGAGGGTGACACCGGGTAGCCTGTAGCTGCCGCTAGCTACCGATCCATGTACCTGGTTACCAGCTGTTCAGGTCCTGACGATCGATCTCTGAACAAGAACTCGGCATGGTATGGACAAAACACAAAACCCATCATGGAGATCATGGATCGTGCTAGCTCCATTGTTTTGTTTGTCCGAGAGAGAATCAATAACGGGGTTCTGTTATGGTATGGGGATAACTGGACAGGGCCCTCCATATGCTCTTTGTCATGCCTCCTTGTCCTATGAATTCTCGGCCAAGCACTGCAATCCTACTCCTGTAGATGCATGTAACGATATGCGGCATTGTGGGAAACATGCATAGATGGTCCAAATTGTACAAATCCCCGTCTTCCATGTACACCCACTTCAGAAAATTTTATCTGTCCTAGCCGCCGATTGTTTCAGTTGGACCATCTCTGTGACACATGCACAAATCTTATTTAGAGAAAAGACAGTACGTATGGTCCTGATTTTTATAGAACTAATGACATCTCAAAACAATGCACAATTAAATACTTAGACGACCTTGTTTGGTTTGCGGGATTCCAGAAACACAAAAATAGGAAAAACATGGGCAAAGGATAAAAATGCAGGTACAAAACAGAGGATTGAAACACATAGGAATTATGCAAACTTGATTGTTTAAACACAATTTCTAATAAACATTGTCAAATCAAAGTTAAATTACTTGAGAAAATATAATTAGCATGTTATTATGTCATAGAGAACACATTCTTGCTCTTCGTATCTAGGAGTCTGAAAAATATCTCCAATTAAATTGTATTTTTTTTAGTTTTTCCTTTAATGAAAACTTGCGTATATGCTCCTGCTACGGAGGGAAATATTTTGTAATGTCAAAAAATCCGAACAAAAAATTGACACGTACATCTCAGCATTATATGTGTGTATGTCAAGTTTCATGAAAAAACGGCATTTTTTGCGGCCTCTGTAAAAAGACAATAAAATTCCTCGTGAAAAGCTTTTTAGCTCAAAATTTTCTCTTCTTACACACGACACAAAAAATGTCGGTTTTCCGTGATAAAATTCTGCGAACACATAGGGTGTCGAGATGAACGTGTGAATTTTTTTATCCCTAATTTTTACATTTCATAGCGCTTTTAAAACACATTTAAAAAAACAGAAACATATGCTCCCAGGATTTTTATCCAAATTCCAACATGCTTGTTCTAGCTAGCTAGTGTGTTAATTTGACCAAGGGTGAAGGACGTCGAGCAAAAAAAAAAACTTAATTCATCCATGGACAGGTAACACAAGGCATGCGGTAACCCTAAAACGTGGCTATGAAAAAGCTAGTCAAGGATAACTTTGAGGAAACAAGCGCGCAGTCAAGGATAAAGAGACAGTAGATCGATGAGTGAGGGATTGACGAGACTCATCCATAGCTAGTGCGATCTCTGCACCACACACAAACACACATCCTTGTTCACCATCACACATCCATGATCCATGTGTGTATGTATGCTCATGTGGCCCATCGATCAGCCGCTGCTGCTGCTGCTGCCGCTTGCATGCCGATCGAGAGGAGGAAAAGATACATGTCTACTCCTGCTGCCACCCGTCGTAGGGCAGCGGCCATGCATCGGCTAGTAGCTAGGTTTGGTAGGTAGGTAGCTACGGCATGGCATGGCAAACAGTCTCCATGGACATGGCCCCGCTACTGCTGCGGAGACGATGCATGTCAAGTCTTGTCACGGCCCCGCCGGGTTAGTTATTGACATGTTGCGCACACAGTGCTGTGGCAGCAGTATCATATGAAACGTGGATGGATCCTGATGACCGAGGAGCACTGCAGATGGATGTGGAGAACGGCGTCATGCGGCGGCCGTCTTTTAACGAGATGATCGAGGTGGCCTATGATTTGTCACGTCGGAGGTAGGCGCATGCATGCAGGACAGCGGGCGGCGATCCGCAGTCAATCTTCTCACTCCACGTGATCGCCCACGCCGCTTGTTCTATCGGGATGGAATTGCTAGGCGTACACACGATAGATAATCGGTAGTATGTTTTAGAAACACACGACGAATGCAAACGATCACAAACGCGCATATGGCGCACCACCGGCTTAACCGCGGAATTTTACCCATTCCATGTTACGATCCCATAAAAAATCTTGTGCCGACACAAGAACAAAACATAGTTGAGCGGCGAGCCGACAGCCAACATATTCATCCCGGTCAGTTTTTTTTTCGCGAAAACCAACTTCAGAAACTAACCGGTCGGTTGTACAGACTTTCGTGTTTTTTTCCTGCCAGCTGTGTTGTTTAACCAAACCAACTAAAAACGCATCCGGACGTGTTTAATCCTAACAGATAGTAGGGAGTAGTAGATTCCTCTTCGTAACTGCAGGCGGTGGTGGAAATAACTCCTCCAGATCCACTACGGGAGAACCGATTTTTAGGGGCACTTCCCTTGAAAAGTGCCCCTAAAAATAGTCTTAATAGACATTTTACAATAAATATCCCTATAAAACGATTTATAGGGCACTTCTTTGGAAGTGCCTCTAAAAATCCGATTTATAGGGGCACTTCTTTAGAAGTGCCTCTAAAAATCCGATTTATAGGGGTACTTTCAAAGAAGTGCCTCTAAAAATCCGATTTATAGGGGCACTTTCTCGAAACTGCCTCTAAAAATCCGATTTGTAGGGGCACTTCCAAAGATGTGCCTCTACAAATCCGATTTATAGGGGTAATTTCTCGGAACTGCCTCTAATAATCAGACAAGTAAAACTTGGAAAATCCAACAAGTAAACCTGAAACATTAAACCTGCAACATCCTGCATGCAGTCAACATTCAACAGTTGTAGCTCAGATATTACACATCCAGCAGAAGTTTCTCACTTCTTAGATACATGTCCAAAAGCACATCCTACAACTGCTACCGGCGAAGCACGTCCTGCTACTTCACAACCCAAGTTACTGATTCACAACCCAAAGTTAAGGCCAAGTCCAAAAGCTACCTGCGATCATGATCAACATCCCATACATTTGGAGCTACCGGCGATCATGCAAAATCAGTTATACTCTAAGTCAAACCACATGAGTTCTAGGCGTCGATGACATCGACAAACTCTATACCAATTGATTGAAAGCCTACTTTCATCTTCATCAGCAAAACCGTCCCTTCAAGGAAGTTACCTTCCTTCATGACTTCAAGCCACCCTTCTTCAAATTCAATGTATCCTTCATCTTTCATGTACCATCCCTGAATTGGTTGTTTGAACCCTCTCTTACAGAAGGTTGATGTTCCAACAGTTCGGCATTTGTGGCCACGAATGCTTTCTTCTGGAAGGAACTACCAAACATTCCAAACAATGATAGCCAAAGAATTAACTGAATGAACTGAACTGTCAAATACAGGCAGTGAATGAACTATAATAGGTAGACATCCTAAGGCAGGCAGTGAATGAATTGAACTAAATGACAGTTAACCAAAATATCTTGCAATCACTAGTTCAGTGGCAACTACATGTAGTATACAGAGAACCCAAGATGATGAATGACAGGAATGAACTTACCAGGACTTCAGCAAATGTGTTCTCTTCATTAATCTTGTGAACAACAAACTTTAGATCATCAATCTTCACATAGAACTCCCCTTCAGCTAATTCTTCAGCAGGTCCACTGCAGGCAACTTTGTACAAGCCCCACACTATCCCAGCCATTTCAGCCTCGGTGACCTGTCTAATGTTTGTGAAGACAGTTTCCTGAAGCATGCTCCTTACTCTTGGTATCACATCTCCAAGTACTGTTGACAAATGCAAAAAAAGAGCACTTCATATCACCTCAATGCATCTCAAGGGCAACCATTTAACCAATAACAAAATGAAAGGAATTAATGTTGTAATCATACCTGGGTTGGCAAGCATATGTTTTGCTTTCTTCGTGCTGTCCACTACACTGTAAACAGTCACCTTGATGTTATTGAACTCTTTCTCATCATCATCTTGTACCTCTTCATTCAAATCCTCATCCATCTCTTCCTCTTCCTCGTCAAGTTGGAAATGTACAACATCACCAAGTTGAATATCATACACTCGAACCAATAATCTCCAGTATGGTCCACATATTATCGTCTTGATTCCTCTCCTAATCAGGCTGAAATCAAATGGGTGGTCTGTTGGGGAATAAGCCACCATCCAGCTACCAGGAACGTAAGTGTCAACTTGCACCTTGTTCTTGCAAGGTACAACTTGTAGGGTTTCAAAATCGTTACTTGCAATAACAGATAAACAATAGCATACACATAGCAACTAAGGAAATAATTACTCCATTAAAAACCCCAACTATCAACCGTGATCTATGCATCTTTGTACATAATTGCTTCTTCATGGTTGTTATCAACACTCCAAGTATTTCTGACTACCACAAGACCAGACTGACAAAGCATATGCATATAAATTTCATGGACTACTTTCAGAAGGAGCTATTATTACAATTGTTAGCTTTCATGGATAAATTGTAGCATACATTATCAGATAAATATGACCTAAACATTACAACTGTAATGGAGTTGTTGGGAAAGTTACCACTCCATTCTCATATCCATGCACCATTTTAACCTCAAATGACACTGAACGCCGATCCGACCTCCCGCAGTTGTGCACTGGTTGCCTACAGTGCTGGCATGCCATCTCATCCATATCTGTAATTAAACAAGTAGAACAAGCTTACCCTATGATTATGGTGGTATTTATTACGAACTTTATAAATTTTATAAGAGTACAAGAGTAACTAAACTCACCGAATCACAACAAGTTGACCCTCAGGTTGTGCTGCTCTCTCTGCTCGTCCTAATCCCTGTTACCTGCTTCTAAAAATGAAAGATGTAAGAATCAATCCCTAATCCCCAGATGAAATCCAGGGAAATCCCCCATCTGAAAACTTGAGAAAATGTACGATTTTGCATGCACCATAGCCTAGTTCCCATCTGAATGTTAACATAAATCTCTTTCCATACTCATAAATCTCTTTCCCTACTTGTAAAAAAAGAAATAGACAAGCATCGATCCCTAACACCCATCAAAGCCGAACAGAAAACCAAAGAAATGCTGGTTTTTATTCAAACATCAAACCCTAATACCCAGTAAAGTTGACCCTTTGGTGAACAAGAAGAAGACGAAAAGGAAGAAGAGTAAGTGGAGGTTGACTTCAAATCCATTGCAAGAAGAAGCAGCAGAGTATCAGGAAGAAGATGAGGTAATACAAATCCATTACAAAAAGAAGAAGCTAAGGAAGATGAGTTGCAAATCCATCAGAATATGCTGGTTTCTTGTTCAAACACCAAACCCTAATACCCAGCATCAACTCACCTCTTCGTTCCTCTCGAGAATGGAGATGGAGACGGAGATGCAGAGGGAGAGGAAGAGGGAGAGTGAGAGTGGGAAACACTGTGTTGCCGCTTCGGTCTCTCCCCCCTTTTATCGTCTAGCAGATTCCAAGGATCTAGACTTCTAGATACTGGGCTGAAGCAGGCCCAGTTGGGCTACATCGAGTACATGTATTTTAGCGAGGCCCAATTGGGTTTTTTCAGAATACTAAAAGGTTAAAACAAGAGTAAAAGAAAATACAACCAACTAATGTGGACTAGGTGCCTATGTTCTGAATACATAATTAGTCAGAACAATAAGAGGCATCCTAGTCTTAGTTAATCAAAACTGAGCAGGCATATATATCAATATCTATCAAACACTTAATTCAAAAAAGGCCTATCCGACTGTGTGGAACACATTCAGTTCAACAAAGTTCAGAAACACTTTGTCAGTTAATGGTCAGAAAGTTCAGGCAACACTTCGACAAAAAAAAACCAACTAATGTGGACTAGGTGCCTATGTTGTGAATACAAAATTAATCAGAACAATAAGAGGCATCATAGTCTTAGTTTAAACCAAACGGACAGCTATAAGAGGTACCATGACACATATGAAGCATAATAAATATAACTTTAGTTCACAAGTTACCACATATGAGGCGCCAAAAAAACAGACAGCTTTGGTTCACAAGTTCCCACATTCACACATGTTCTGATTAATACACCAAATATTTCAGACAAACTAAGTACACACGGATTGGATTCAAGGACACATATTCACTACTCCAGCTTCGTCAAGGTGAGCCTAAGCCAAACACCAAATATATCCCTCATGCTTGGTGGCAACCCCCTCTCATCCTTGAAACTGAACACATAGATGTCTCCTTCTTCAAGCTTTAGTGCTCTTACAACCCTTGGCCAACCATATGTGATTCCAGCCTTAAACCCTTGGCACATCTTCATCCTGCAGTATTTAGTCTCCGTGCTTCCAGTGCAATTTACTACTATAGGAACTAGCGGTGTAAGATTGAATGGTGCCCTTAGGAATTTAGTGAGGTAGTAACTAGTGTACTCTGCTGTAAATTCCTACACAAAGCAAATGAGGTGTCATATGGTTAAAAGCAAATGAACATTGTGCTTAATAGCAAATGAACAAAAAAGATAGCAAACATGGTGAACAATGACAACATTTTGATATCTAATGGCACAATCACGGTGAACAATGACAACATTTTGTAAACTTACCAACTTGCAGTTAGGAAGTAACTTGTATGGGGCACCTTCCACCTATGGTTTGGAGAACAAAAAAACAAGATTCAACAATCATTATGTATCTGTTATGAACTGCATATGCGAGAATACTAGTACTACTATACTCACCATGTCTGCCAGAGGAAATACATTATTTGACATCAGACAACAAACATACTCCTTGATTGGTGGCCTTGGTAACTCCTCAACTAAACTCTTAAGCTTCATCATCTGACAAAATGTCATTTGCACTTCATTACCAAAGACACAGTTCATGTCGAATGACTCGAATCCAACATGTCCAGGTCCTACATGATAAACACATACAACTGAGACCACACCTACATACTTCACAGACTAACCAATGAACTCATCCATCTCCTATTAGTATATGCAACCATACCTCTTGTTGTTATGGTTTCTGCCTCTGGACTGATGTAGTCGTCCTCTTCCTCAATGTAACTGTCATCTGGACTGATGTAGTCGTCCTCTTCCTCAATGTAACTGTCATCTGGACTGATGTAGTCGTCTTCATCTTCAAAGTACTCATCTTCGTCGATGTTCACACTGTCCCTGTAGTGTGTTACAACAGGATTAGATTAATGTCCCTTCAGTGGACTAATGAACTAACAACAATGTCTGAATAAACAAGCAATCAGTTAATGGTAAACAAGCAATCAGTTAACCAAGGTCTGAATAAACTATAGAAAATAAATCAGAAAAACATGCCTACTGCAAGCACTACAAGCAAATGTTCTGAACATTTAGTACTCTGTAATTCGTTGAACACATTGAGAACCCTAACCCTAGAGATTTCAAACCTACTTGCAAACACACTACATGAGAACCCTAACCCTAGTGATGCGAACGAATGAAAGGAAAGAGAAGGAAACCTGGATGCGGCGGAGGAAGAAGTGGAAGCGGCGATGGTAGGCGGAGGCGGAGGTGGAGGCGGAGGCGGAAGGATGTGTACCCATGGATGCAGCGGTGACTTGTCGTTCCCCATGGATGCGGCGGAGGAAGAAGTGGAAGCGGCGATGGTAGGCGGAGGCGGAGGTGGAGGCGGAGGCGGAAGGATGTGTACCCATGGATGCAGCGGTGGCTTGTCGTTCCCTATGGATGCGGTGGAGCGGCGATGGGGAGGAGAGCGAGGAAGGAGGAGGATCGGAGTGGTGGGTGAGGATAAGGATGGTCGTATAAACGTGCCATTTTGCAAAAACAACCCTGTAGGAGTAAGCAACACAATAAAATCCTACCAGCTATGTAACTTTTACAGAAAAAACCTCGATTTAATATGGATGCATTGTTTCTGAAGGAATAACCTTGAGTTAATAAATCATCAGAAACTATGCAAACAAGACATGGAAAACCACAACAAATATGTTGACTAGATGCCTATGTTCTGAAGGAATAATAGTTCAGAATAGCATCACATACTTAAAAGTCATAATAGGGTACCATCACATACTTAAAAGTCATAATAGGGTACCATCACATACTTAAAAGTTCTAACAGGGTACCATCACAACATACTTATAAGGTCTATTACATCACCATCATCACTTTTTGACACTTGGTTTCCACCAGAGTACATCAGCATCACTAGTACTAGTAATCACGAAGGGGCACAATACACAGTTTCAGTCCACCTTTTGGATTTGGTTTAAAGTTGAAGAGGACGATGTCACCTTCTTCTATCTTGTATCTCTCCACAACCTTGCCCCATTCACTTGTCATCATTGCGTTATTTGTGTGCTTTGCCATTTTCATCCTGATTTCAAACTTCTTGCTGCTGACAACGCTCTTAACAGGTACCATTATAGGATCTGTAAGATACCCTTTTAGGTACCTCTTAGTGAATTTAGCTCCAAAGTAATGACATAATAACATTTAGTATCAGATAATTCAGTTCAAACTGATTCATTTCATTTGCTAACATATATATGAAGGTAACAGGAATAGAATCCTACCATTTTGCACTTTCCTTCAATGACATTGGAATTAGTCATCCTGTGCACATAGAACTTGATGCTTCTCTTGCCATTATAAGAGTCACACAAATCTTGAAGGTAGTCCTCTTGATCAATTGTCAGGAACATTTCATTTCCATACATACAGAACTTGTCGAAGCCTCTCTTCCCAGTAACCAAGCAAACGTTAGGCCCTACAAACAAATGCACCAATTATCATAGTAGCACATGTGAATGAGGGAAAACAACATCGTAGTAACTATGCAAGCATTGTTGCTTTTCATACCTCTAAACACCAGATCCTCATGAACAGAGATTGACATCTCAGAGTCAGTAGAATCTTCTAAAACAACAACATCAGCTACTTTTTCAGCTTCTTAGCACTTGAAGAAGGGATGTCTGCATCAGCTACTTTGTTCAGCTTCTTAGCACTTGAAGAAGGGATGTCTACCTCCAGGAAGTGGGCATAATGCGGTTCAAACTCTCCATGAACTGCAAGCGCCTGTAGGTAGGCAAGCATGTCCGGGTCACAAGTTCCTTCTTCCTTCTTCTGCTCTAGGAATTTTGCAAACTGTGGGTGCGCAACCTCCTTGTTCTTCCTTGTAGGTTCAGCGACATGTTTTGCAAACTGTGGGTGCGCAACCTCCTTCTTCTTCCTTGCATCTTCGTCGTTGCTGTCGTGGATGACAATGACTACACTCTTGCTTCCCATACTGCAATTATTTGCAAATTAAGTTAAATCCGCATATGCAATAAGCAGCAAGCAAGCAAACGATACTGCAATCAATAGCACTAAGCAACCGAGAACAATCTGCGTTTATGGGTAAAAGGAGACGGATCTAAATGGTACTCTGCATCTGCTATTTAAGACGGATCTAATCTAGTTGAATGCAAACCCTAACCCTAAGAAAAATCTCATCAGTATCTCCGCAGAGGCTTACCGGATATGTGCTCGTCGCCCGCAGAGGCTTACCGGATTTGTTGCCGGCGGCTTACCGGATAAGCCTCACCAGTGGGGAATGGTTTGAGCCTAAGACACGGATAAGCCGGAGCCTTTGCGACAGCGAAAGGTCAACTTATCCTGCTAGTGTGTTTTTGCAAAAAAGCACCTATGACTGGAAAAGTTAACTTATCCTCTCATTCTGTCCTCACTCCCCTCGAGCCCTCCCCTCCAGTCCTCTGCTCCCCTCCCCTCCCGCACTGGCGAGCACCGGCGCACCGGCGAGATCCCCCACGTACACGCTGGGGAACATGCAGCCCGTCCGTGGCTGGTCAATCTCGTCCTAATTCCTCTTCTGCTATGCCGTGGAGCACCCTGCGACACGATGACCCGCCGTCGAGCCCAACCTGCTATCTATCTGGAGCGCTCCGCCGTCGAGCCGACTCCGCCGTCGAGCCGGAGCTCCCTACGACTCCGCCGTCGATCCGGAGCACCCTGCGACTCCGCTGAATCTCCCGCTCGCGTCATGGATCCGCGGAACACGTACCTATCTCGTGCTCGAGGTGTTCTCAATGGTTAGTATGCCACGGCCTTCTTCTGTTCCTCTAGAATTCCTGCTTGATTGAATGGTACCTACCTGTGTTTGCGCCTACAGTATGGAATTTCTCTGAAAATGTGATACGATTTTTTGTGTGCCTTCTAGATTGAGTGGTAACTGCTTGTGTTTGGGCGTACAACAACGAATTTCTCTAATACTATGGACAAGGGGTGGCTAACATCACCGAGAAGTAGTTCTGAATTTGGTCATGGTGTCTCCAGTTTCATAGCTTTTGCTCTATCCAACTCAGTAAGGAACAATAGGATTTTGTGCCCTTGTAGGCAGTGCGGCAATAGGTATTGGTTAGGTCATACACAGGTTCATGAACATTTGATTTGCTATGGATTCATGTTTGGATATAATACATGGATTTTCCATGGGGAAACAGCAGTAAGGGACGAAGATCCAGGGGAGTATGCTGCTGATTCATCTGAAGATCCAGGGGAGAACGCTGCTGATTCATCTGAAGATGCAGTGGAATATGCTGATACTGATGAGATGGCACAGATGCTCATGGATGGTTTTGGAATGTATGATACTACCTGTTTAGAAGAAGAAGGAGAAGGAGAAGAAGGAGATGGAGATTTAGAAGAGGAGGATGTTGATGCTGACAGTTATGCAAACATGGTGAATGATGGGGGTGCACAACTGTACCCAGGCTGCAAAAAAATTTCAAAACTGCATTTCATTGTCAAACTTCTGAACCTAAAAAAAGTACGAAAAATTTCTAATTGTGGTCTTGATGACATCATCTCACTTTTTGGAGAAGCACTTCCAGAAGGCCATACCCTGCCTACAAACTTTTATGAAGCCAAAAAATACATCAGGAAAATAGGATTAGGTTATGACAGAGTTGATGCATGCAAGAATGACTGTGTACTGTTTAGAGGAATACGTGCCAATGCAGATGAGTGTCCCACTTGCCATGTCAGTAGATGGAAAAGTGTTAAAGCTAGAGTAGATGGAAGAAGAATACACAAGGTTGCCCAGAAAGTTGCTAGACATTTCAAATTGAAGAAGAGGGTGCAAAGGTTGTTCTCATCTTCAAAATTAGCACCAGACATGAGGTGGCATGCAGAAGGAAGAACTAAAGATGGAATGTTAAGGCATCCTGCTGATTCCCCAGCCTGGAAAAGTTTTGATGGTACACACAAAAAGTTTGGTGCTGAACCTAGGAATATTAGGTTTGGCTTAGCCACTGATGGCTTTAACTCATTCAAGAGTATGAACCTCAGATATAGTATCTGGCCAATTCTCCTAATTCCTTACAATCTCCCGCCCTGGATCTGTACTAAACAGTCCAACATCATTCTATCTGTCATAGTACCTGGTAGGAAGGCACCAGGTAAAGATATGGACATTTACATGCAGCTAGTTATTGATGAACTGCTTGTGTTTTGGAATCATGGTGTGCTTACACATGATGCATCGTTTGGAAGGAAATTTCGTCTATATGCTGCTTTGCTATGGACAATTAGTGATTGGCAAGGCCGTGGAGTGATAAGTGGTGAGAGTACATCTGCATGTTCGCACTATCTTATTCAGACTAGTTCACGCAGGTTAAGGCATGGACACAAAACCTGCTTTATGGGGCATCACAGGTTCTTAGATTCCAACCATGAATACAGACAAGATGCTGAATCCTTTGATGGCACTGTTGAAATTAGATATCCTCCTATCCAACCATCTGGACATGAAATATCTGAAATGACCAAACACATTGTTACTGAGTATGGTAAATTACAAAAGCATAAGAAACCTGGCAAGAAAAGAAAGAGAACTGTTGACAATGAAGGTGCTGAGATTGAATGTGCAGATGATGAGGGTGAATATGTTCATACTGTTGACACAACTTACAGAAAAAGAAGTGTGTTCTTTCAACTACCTTACTAGGAGACTCTACTTGTAAGGCATAATCTTGATGCAATGCATGTGGAGAAAAACGTTTTTGATAACATTGTCAACACTATTCTTGATGTTGAAAATAAATCCAAAGACTCAGTAAATGCAAGGCTAGACCTAAAGGAGATGAATATAAGAAGTAGTCTTCATGCTGATCTAACTGGACCAAAACCAGTGATTCTCAAAGCAGTCTACTACATGCCTCCAAACAAGAGGAAGATTTTTTGCAAACTAATAGGAGAAGCAAGATTTCCTGATGGTCATGCATCAAATCTTGAGCATAAAGTAGATAATGGGAAACTGACTAGGCTGAAAAGTCATGACTTTCACATTATAATGCAGCAATTTTTGCCTCTTGCTATAAGTAGAGAATTGCCTGAAAGTGTTAGTAGACCACTTATTGGTCTGTGTAAATACCTCAAGTTGTTGTATGCCAAAGTTGTGGATGTCAAAGATATGCAAAGGATGGAAGAGAAGATACCAGAAATTTTGTGCCAGTTAGAGAAGATTTTCCCTCCAGCATTCTTTGATATTATGGTCCATCTTATTGTCCATCTTGCCACTGAAGATAGATTAGCTGGGCATGTTCAATATAGAGCTATGTGGTTTGCTGAGAGGTATATGGGCAAGATGAAGAGCATGTTTAACAGTAGAAGCCATCCTGAGGGAGCAATCGCTGAAGGATATGTATTCGATGAGAGTCTAACTTTCTGCTCTAGATATTTGACTGGTTGTCCTAGTGTGTTTAATCAGCCTACAAGACATGAAGAGAACAATGGTCAGATGCAAGGACAATATTTAACAAAAATAGGTCGTCCAATGACAGCTAGTGCTGCAATCCAATTAGGTTTCACAACTTGGACTCAAGCTCAACGTTGTGTGCTTTTCAATTATCCAAATATTGGTACCTTCACTCAGTAAGTTGACCTCTTAATCACTGGTAGGAAAGATTTCGCACTAATTAGACACTGTCCTCTAGATTGACCATTTTGACTTGCTTGCAGATTACATTTAAATTATTTGTCAAATGGGAAAAAAATTCAAAACGTGCTCTGGAAAATGCACATCACAGCTATTTCCATGACTGGTTTGTAGAACATGTAAGTCCTAAGGTTTTGCAATTTGATTGATTGTGAGAACTTTTATTGAAGAATTAAATTACTGACTGCTGTATTCCACTAGGTCCAGTCTATGATTGAACAAGGGATAACTTTAAATCCAGAAGTTGAACTACTATCTAAAAGGCCATACATGATGGTGAAAAAGTATAATAGCTACTATGTGCATTTTCCATACCCATAATTATGGAAAAGGAAAATCAACACAATGTGATGGAGTTACAATAGTAGCAGCAACATCTAGTTTTTCTAGTGCTAAGGATAAAAATCCAGTTGTGGGAGATGTCTCATATTATGGTAGAATCCTTGAGATATTTGAATTGAACTACTCAAATGAAGGATATGCAGTGTTGTTCAAATGTGAATGGGTTAAGAAGACAGGATTCAGGAAAGATGAGTTCGGATTTTCGCAAGTAAATTCAAACATGTACACGACACAGAGGACCTTGTGTCAGAACCTTTCATCCTTGCAAGTCAGGCTGAACAAGTGTATTATGTGGAAGATCCTACTGACAGTGATTGGCATTTTGTGGTTACTCCCTCACCAAGGGATTTCTATGACATGGAATTTAAGAATGATGTGAGTTAGGCTAGAAATGTTAACATGAATGTGGTATGGTTGCATTTAACAACTCATTGTAACCTTGTTCTTATACTACAATGTTTCAGGGGGTGCAGTGATAGGAAGCTTACCCAGGAGAATGCAGGAAGTAAATGAGAAGCTGAAAATACTGAATCTACCAGAAGTAAAACTACCAAGTAACCCAGAGCTAACTGAATTGGACCAGATACGCAAATCAAATAAAAGGAAATACTTTGAAGACATGGAAGTTAGTATTTACACTGCTATAATGTTTTCATTGTTAAATGGACTAACTGGATTAAATTGATACTATAAATGCTTCCATAGATGCAGGAATTGATGACATATGGGCATGGAATTGTAGAGGTGCATGAAGCTGGAGAGGGAGAGGAAGAGGAAGAGGAAGAGGAAGAGGAAGATGGAGAGGAGAGGAGATGGAGATGGAGATGGAGATGGAGATGGAGATGGAGAGGAAGAGGAAGAGGAAGAGGAAGAGGAAGAGGAAGAGGAAGAGGAGAGGAAGAGGAAGAGGAAGAGGAAGATGTAGATGTAGATGTGTATGGACATGGACATGGACAGGAAGATGGAGAGGATGATGGAGAAGGTGCAGAGGCAAATGAAACAGAACAGATAATAAAAGGTACCAAACACTTTACAACTTTAAGAACTTTATGTATGCACATGCAAATACGACTGAAGTTTTAGAACTTTAAGCACTTTGTTTATGTTGCAGTGAATAAAAAAGGGGAGAAAGAGGACCAACAGAGCTTAAAAAATTCTGGAAGAAGTATGGACCCGATAACAAGTTGACTCTGGAATTTAATCACCTAGGACAGCCATCTGGAAGAAAGACCTGCAAGTTGACAAACTTTATTGGGACGTTGGTGAAAGGAAAAGATGTGTCTTTGGCAGCACCAAGTTGGAGACAAGTACCATTAGCTCAGAAGAACAAAGTATGGGATAGTGTTAAGGTATAATTTCTTTTGCTTCAAGTATTTTGCTTTGAGCCTCTACAGTTCTGTAATGTGCAAGTTGTATCAGGGTTTCTTCAATGTTGAAGAATCATTTAAGCCATGGGTAATGAAGTCTGCTGCCAAGAAATGGAGGGCTTTCAAGAATTTTCTGAAGAGCAAACACTACAATGCTGATTTGTCAATCAAGGAAAATATCGACAACGGTTGCATGCGAAGAATTCCACGAACACAGTGGGCATGGCTGGTAAAGTACTGGAGGACACATAAAGCAAAGGTTAGTGAGAAAATGCTATTTCAGCTAATAAAATGAAGGTTAATTCAGCTAATAAAATGCAGGCCACATGGTATCTTCAAGTAAAGTATTCCTAACATGAAATGAAATGCAGGTTATTTCAGCTAACAACAAAACTGCAAGGGGAGACCAACAAAATGGTACTCATACTTCTGGTACTAGAAGCTTTGCGGTTAAACATCAAATGATGAATTGAAAGAGGGGAGACCTGTTGGAAGAGTAGAGTTATACATGGCAACACATTTAAACAGTGAAGGAATAGCAGTAAATGACTACTCTGATAAAAAATGGTATGATGTCCTAATACAGACATATTTTCTAATGCTTACTATGATGTTTTCAGCATTTACACTTCCATTTCTTCTTTCTGCAAATTCTTTTTAAACTTTTGTACAATGCACTTGAATTGAGCTGAATGCTATTCCTCTTCATCCTGATAGAGAGAAGCAATGAAGTTATGTAAGGAGGATCCTACGTTGGTTAGACCAGACGATGATGAGCTGTACAACAAATTGTTTCCAAATGCAAAGAAATCAAGGAGACATGGCATGGGCATGTTTGTGGGAGGGAAAGCATCAGAGCAGATTGAACATATGTTAGAACTTCTGCAAGAATCACATGAAGAAAACCAGCTTTTGAGAGGTGTGGTACACACACTGGCAATAAAAAGTGAACAGCTTGAAGTGAGGATGGAAGAGAAGTGGAATCAGTTCCTTGCCTCTCAATCAAACAAAGGTGAACAATCTCATGCAGCAACTGTTGAGAACCAACTGAAACCCACCCACCCAACTGTTGAGAATGATCATGGACATGACCAAGTGAATACAAAAGCACCTCAGAGTCAGCAAACAGATAATGCTCAGCACCAAGTGAAGACAGTACCACCTGAGAGTCAGCAAACAAATCATGGTCAGCACCAAGTGAACAAAAAGGCATCTCAGAGTCAGCAAACCAATCATGGTCAGTACCAAGTGAACAAAAAGGCATCTCAGAGTAAGCAAACAAATCATGGTCAGCACCAAGTGAACAAAAAGTCATCTCAGAGTAAGCAAACAAATCATGGTCAGCACCAAGTGAACAAAAAGGCATCTCAGAGTAATCAAACATATCATGGTCAGCACCAAGTGAACAAAAATGCACCTCAGCAGCAACAATGTCAGCAAACTAATCATGTAGCACCTCAGGCTCAGCACCAGGAATCCCAGCAAGTTGATCATGTAGAGCACCAACAGAAATCAATGGCACTTCAGTCTCAGCAACAGGAATCCAAGCGAACTGAACATGTACAGCCTCAAAATAAGTCAGTAGCACCTCAGGCTCAACAGAAGGAATCCCAGCAAGTTGATCATGTAGAGCATCAACACAAATCAATGGCACCTCAGTCTCAGCAACAGGAATCCCAGCATCCTGACTCTCAGCAAGCACCAAATGGACAGCAGAAATACAAACCATGCTTCAACATCTTTGCTAACACAAGGAGGAAGAAGAAAAGTGAAGAAAACTCAGAAATAAAAGACAGTGAAGCTGAACCAAATTCTGAACAGAAAAGGAAAAAGAGGAAAAGTGAAGAAAATGTAACAAGTGGAAAATCCAGTAAGAGGAATAAAGTGGCTAATTCCCAGCATAGTGGAGCAGATATCCAAGGTTCACAAGTTAAAGCACAATCAGAAGCAACAATTATGCACAGAGTGAAGATAGAGAAGGTGGCTGAGAATAATGCAGCAAGAGCAAAGGCGAACAGAAAGGATTGGAAGAAAGGAATGGAAGTTGGATTGACATCACCAAACAGTTTACAGGTGGTAGCATATGGTACAGTGCAAAATTTGGATAAAGAATCAAAGTGTTTGGATGGGAAGCCACTTTCAGACTGTATTGAAGTGCTGGTCAACTATGTACTAAAGGAAACAACGCTACTGCCACGTGCACAAGGGAGAATCACAAGATTGGGTAGTGCTACAGCGCAGTGCATCCCCTGGCCAGTGAAGAATGTGAGTTATCCAACATCTTATATCTGTCTTTTCCATCAAACTGTTGGATATGAACATGCTGATGTTTGCCCCATATATAACTGTTGATGTTTGCTTCATAACAGATTGAAGAATCAGATGCAGAATCTACAGTTGTGCAGCAGAAGGAAAAGCAGTTGGGAGGTAGTGCAAAATCAAAGAAAATCAAAGGTGAGTAGTATGTATGCAGGATTCAGTTCTGTTTCATTCATTGGTATCCAGGTTGGGAGCTAGTTCCAGATTCAGGTGTATGTAGTTGAAGATTCATGTTGATGTTTGTTCCATAACTGATGATATTTGCTTCTGAATATACCAGGTTGAAGAATCATATGCAGAATCTACAGTTGTGCAGCAGAGGGAAAAGCAGTTGGGAAAAACTGCTTTTCATTCATGTGCTAGTTCCATATTCATTCAAGCAACAGGTGTATGTAGTACAAGATTCATGTGCTACTTCCAGTGTAATGTAGAAGGCTTCATTCCGAATTCATGTGTAATGGTCACCTACATGTTGTTATGTTTTGCTATTCTGCGTGTATAAATTGACAATTGTTGTTGCTGGTATTAGTGTTGAATTGACAATTGCTTTTGCTGCTATTAGTTTTGAATTGACAATTGTTGTTCCTGCTATTGATTTATAGGGGCACTTCTTTGGAACTGCCTCTAAAAATGGATAGGGGCACTTCCAAAGATATGCCTCTAATGATTATAGGGGCACTTCCAAAGATATGCCTCTAATGATTTATAGGGGCACTTCCAAAGATATGCCTCTAATGATTTCTAGGGGCACTTCCAAAGATATGCCTCTAAAAATATTAAGGGGCATTTTTTGAAGTGCCTCTATAAATACCATTTTTAGGGTCACTTTTTTTAAAGTGCCTCTAATATTTTTAGAGACACGATTAAATGCAACATTTTTTTAGTGCCCTAAAAACATTTAGAGGCATTTTGAGGATTTTCAGGAGCACTTTGAAGTGCCTCTGATTAACTGCTCTCCCGTGGTGTGACTGAGACACCTGCTTCCATCTCCTACAGGTCTGTGAGACATGTGGAAGTATACACGACATGTATTGGCCTATTCTCCACCGAATCCTCTTCATGCCCTGCCGATTTGTTCAAACACTGGAGAATTCTATCCTACCTCTTTCCATCCCAACTTGCCAAGGAGCTTTTTCTTCCACCGTTCACCTGGCTATGATCTGCAGAGGGAGCGCAGTACCTTAGGACACTCTCCACTGTCCTAGCAAATGTTCTGTCTTGTGTGCCATGAAATCTGAACCCTTGCAGGTTTGCAACTCTTTCCGTAAATATAAGACGTTTTACACATTTTTAAATGAACCAGATACACACAATAATGAGTGACCTATATACTAAAAGTAGACTAGATACATGCTAAACTAGATGAATCTACAAACACCTAAAACGTCATATATTAATGAACGGAGGGAGTAGCTTTACTCTTTATATTGCTCTGGAGCTAAAGAGAGAGTTTGTTCGAAGTGCAGACTAGCAATTAGTCTTCTCTCTACTATAAGATTGAAATAGGACGTGATGGTTCAAGGTACGTCCTCCTCTCTTTCTGCACGATCGCTAGATCCGTAAAAAAAACCTGTGCCCTATGCCTCTCGATCTCCTAATCGGTACAAATACCAGCAGCGTATATCTTCCGATCTCCTGATTCTCTATACTGTAAGAAAAAAAGCCTCAGACCAGCGAACCTACCTGCCCACGATAAAAACGCTCGAAAGCAGATGGTGGGCCAATTTCAGCTAAGTACTGGTTCGCGGGCCAAGAGATACCAAGAAAATTGGATCCTCATTCCATGCAAATTGATGATCCTCATTCGATTTGTATTCCTACTCATAATCCAGCCAGCGATCATTTACGTTAACAACAAAAGAAGAAATACATTGTTTATTAGCCGTGGCATCCGTCCGACGTAGTGTTATGCTAGCACGTACAGCGTCAACGACAACGAATGAAAGATTAACCCGGCTAATCTGGTAAAAATTATTATCAACTGGGTTACAAAGGACACAAAGGCTAAATTCATGGCCTTAACACTTGGTCCATCTGTAGCGTCGTTCGATGGATTCTTGTGACAATGCTATATTGAATTCATGTTGAACCGTTGTAACTGATGTTGTCAAGATGAATATCGTGATCACGAGCTGCTAGACTATTATTTCCTAAGTGAATGTATATTAATATCAAATTTTCAGTACTAAAAATATGCCAAGAGAATGACATATACTTGTTTCAAGCGAAATTTTGACAAAATAACATGAGTTTTTTAATTATGTAGTTAGTTAAAAAAACTGCAATCACGTCCGATGTACTCATGTACGGTAGCTACGTGTCAATCTATGTGAATGACCCAGCGCCGATCTTTTACTTTAAAAAAATGTATTTACACTCATCAACGTCCGTGCACGCCACGCAGGTATTCAGCTTCAGATTCATGGGCGTAATAGGATACCTGATGTACGAGGTTACTCTAGGATGTCGCGCATGACCTTGCAGTCCTGAAAGGTGCAGTGGATGGCTTGGAGCTAAGAGAAGACAGAACCAGGCACCCGCCTTCCTCCGTGCCTTCCTCCCCAACAACGACTTGTGCTTCTTCCCCAGCTACGACTTGTGTCGCTAGAGGGAGCGTAGTAGCCGGAAAGGCCTCATAGGGCGAGGGCGGGAAAGCGAGGAAGAAAGAAAACGAGAGAGTGGATTTTCTGTGTGTGTATGCCTTTGTGTGCTTATCGGGTTTGGTTTCCAAACTTGCTCCTTGTCGTGGGTGGGTTTTATGGGCATTCCAGCTCATGAAAACGTGTTAAAATAATATTTTAATCTAATTTATCTCATTGAGCTAAAATAGTTGGTTTCTCACTACTTCCTACAGAAATATGTGAGGACATAATTCATAAATTATGATTATTGATATGGTTTTCGAGAAGCTACATTCAGTGGTACACATAAGTTTGTCACGATAAGCTCGATGTGATCAATGTTAAGGTTAACGTTTAAAATAGAATTAGTATGACATCTAGACTTCCCGTAGCAACGCACGGGTTATTGTGCTAGTATTAGTAAGTTCGCATCATGCTATTGTCTTTTTATTTTTATTTCGGGATCATGTACATTGACAAGGTATGTTATCTTTGCCCCCTTTGGTATTTTTATATGTAGCTTTGCAAACTGACCTTAATACTCTGTGTCTGTATGATTAAGAGTCTAAATTCGAGTACAATTGGGCTAAGAATTTCGTACTCCTCCGGCTCCACATTTCCCTAGGCGTTTGATCTTTTATGCAGTATATTTGCATCTAACCAGGTTCATCTCATTGGATCAGATCTTAATGTGGACAACAGCCTCAACTAGATCAGGCAAGTTCTTTTCGGCTTATACTATCTGGGTACAAATTTGCCTCCATGAATAGTAGTAATGCCAACGTCAAGATCAGATACTGGCTCACCATGCAAACATAATTTCTCATTGCTGAATTTACATCTATTTGTACTTGGTATGAACAAAAATTATGCATTTACTATTTCTTTCTAATGATCTACAACTTTTCTCTGAACAATCATGAACTTATGAAATATACTTACCGCAGGTGATGACCTCCTATGGGTAATTTTGAAATGTGGGCTCATGGTAAACAGAATATGTTACATGACGATGGAGAAAAGCTTCAGCACCAACAATCCTACCATGTTAGTGTAAAAACAATATTTTCAGTCTATGTGGAGCACTATTAACCATTATTGTTTATATATAAACCAGTAAGCACATGCAAAAAACAATTGGTTGAAAAACTGAATGAAGTAGTATGCTCATTTCCAGGTAATGTTTAATACTAATTATGCCAGCTAAAGTTTCAATTCCCTTCATCATTGATAGAGCTAACAAACAAGCGAACGGTGGTAATATATAGTTCCCATGTTTCTTTATCTCCCATCTATTCTGATTGGTATACTAACATCCCGCAGCAACGCGCGGGGTATTTTCTAGTTAACCTAAAGCTCTCCACCACAAGAAAAATAGAAGAAAAGAAAAAGGGAACACAAGGAGATCGAAGGTGTGCAAGACTCGAATCGTTGATGGCCGCCGGTGGGGAAGAGATCGCCAGTCCATTCCCTCGATAGGCTTCGGCCTACAATATGTGAATTTTTTGTTTGTGAGAACCAGCAACTGCCCGAGAGTGGAGATTGGAGACTAAACTCAAGTGAGGAACCGAAGACAATAGAGCACATGCACCCGTCGAGTACTAGTATCAACAAATAGAGCAACCCATTTTTAAAATTACAGCCCAATCTCATAGGGCATCTAAAATCATCGATAGTGTTGAAATATAAATATATTACATAGCTTTTTTCGTCACCTCGTACTTTTGGTTTAGATGGCTAGCGCGTCAATTTAATCTGATACCATAGCTAAGAGGTCTCGAGTTTAAGACCCTGCTCGATACGAACTAATCTATCAATATATTTTCTCTATATATGATGGTAGATTGACAACTCATTAGTATTCTAGATCTGTACGTTGTTGTTTTTCCGATAAAGCGAGTATATAAATAACAATATGGTGTCAATTACATCCGACCTTTGCAACTAGAGCTGCACATTGCAAGATTTATACGGAAGGTGTTGATTCAGTGAAGAAGCAAACAAAACGGGTTCCAGCTTTACTGAAGAAGCAAATGAAAAAGGAGTATCAACTGCATCCATCAAACATGTCTAAGATCATGACAGGAGCATTACAACACATTCATTAGCAAGTATTAACATTTTTTTAGGGCAAGTATCAACTGAACGTTAACAAGACCGGCCTGACTTGATTCCATGGCCCAACTTGGGATGGCCTATGCAAGAGACAGATAACCGGTCCGTCCCATGAGTGACGGTTCTGTCTGAGTGGCGACTCAGTGGCGACCCGATAGCGATTGCGTTTTCTTCTTTTCCTCTGTTTTTCCTCGCAAGATCTGAGCGCAGCTTCCTTCCCCTGATCCTTGCTTGGTGATCCTCCATCGGCGGGGTGTTTTCCCTTCGTCCCTAGCTCCCAGTTCTCAGCCTTTCGCGGGTTTGACCCAGGACTCGCGATCGTAATACACCTGATCTGGGTTACTGTTGTTTTGGTGGAAGTGGTGGAGGATGGAGAAGATGGAGGGGATGCTGAGAAACCTCAAGCTCTCGGAGGCAGAGAGAGCGGGACTCAAAATCAGAGGCAAGCAGATGGAGATAGCGGATGGGGAGAAGGCGGCAATGGCGGAGCCGAAAGCTCTGGGCAAAGTCCTGTCGAAAAAGGCTGCTTCGGCGGAGGGGCTGAAACAAGCGTTGGGGAGAATCTGGTGCCCGCTTCGGGGAATTCGATGTCGAAAAATGGGTGAGAATGTTTTCCTCTTCACTTTCCTGCAAGCCTCGGGGAAGAAGAAAGCTCTGGATAGTGGCCCTTGGATGCTTAATAATGATCTGGTAGTAGTGGTGGATTTTGATCCGAATAAAACTTTAGACGAGTATGTTTTCAATAGGGTCCCGATTTGGATGCGTGTACTTAACCTGCCTCTTGGGAGAATGGATAGGGAGACAGGGGAGATGATTGGGGAAATGGTGGGAGATTTGGTGGAGGTGGAGGTAGGGGAAGATGGTTTGGCGGTGGGTGGAGCTTTGAGAATCAAGGTAAAACTGGATATCACAGAGCCTCTGATGCGGGGAACGGTGGTGCAGGTGGAAGATGATGATCGTGTGAGGTGGTGTCCTTTTCAATATGAACACCTCCCGGAATTCTGCTATATTTGTGGGGTCATTGGGCATGATGATAGAAATTGTTCCGTGAGGTTGGAGAGGGGAGAAGAGAAGCAGTTTGGCAGCTGGCTTAGAACCTATATACCAAAGAAACAGTTTAGTGGTGAGTACCAGAGGTGGAGTGGTGGCGGTGGTACTAGCAGTGGAGGAAGATCCTTTGGTTTTGGCGACAGAGAAGGTAAGGCAGGAAGTAATAGTCTGTCCTGGAGGAAGGAGAGCATTGACAATGGTGCCTTGGCTGGGGAGGGTGGTAAAAGTTCTGGAAAAGGGGAACAACTGACAAATCCTTCTAAAAAAGTTGAAGCATGATCTTTGGGAGAGCCACAGAAAATGCTGGAGTCTGCAGCGGTTGATGACAAAATACAGGAGATGAGGACAAATATGTTAGAACAAGGGTTGGAAGTGAACTGCTTGCAGACTCAAGTAGATCTAAATAAGCAAAAGAAAGGGGACCAGACAGGAGCGGCTAATCAGGTGCAGCAAGATAGTGATAGTGGCCTTCCAAAACCTCTGGGAGGGAGAGATGGTAGGGTTGCAAAGGATGAAACCCTGAAGTTTAGCAAAGATGAATTGGGTACTGTCCAATTTGGGGGAAATTTAACAAAGGAAGATGGCGTTAAGGATAGAAAAGTTGTGGGCACTTTCCAAAAGAAGCCAAGGAAAATGGGAGGCTCATCAGAGAAGATTGGAGTGAATCTAGGGGCCAAACGTTCGGCTGTACCTATGGAGGTGGATGAAGAATCAAAGGTGTATGTTAAGAGAGGGAAAACTGAGAATGTGAAACAAACCTCTGTTGAAGCGGGGCTGTCGGGACAGCCCTGCAGGAACCAATGAAGCTTGGAATTTTGAATTGCCGGGGGTTGGGGAACGGCCCGGCAATTCGTGGTCTTCTGGACTTCCAGAAGAAGGAGGACCCCGACGTGCTCTTCTTGTCCGAGACTAAATTGGATGAGGGGAGACTGGAGTGGTTGCGGTGGAAGATGGGCTTGACGAATATGGTGGTAAAGAATTGTGAGGGACAAAGTGGGGGGCTGGCCCTGTTTTGGAGAAATGGTGTTAATCTCACAGCTGGGATGAAATCAAGATACCACATTGACGCTACTATTACTCAGTCTGATGGCTTTCAATGGAGATTCACTGGTATTTATGGTGAACCAAAAGCTGAGAAAGAGGCAACGTGGAAGCTTCTGCGGACCATCAGACATCATAGCAAGTTGCCATGGATTTGCGCGGGTGATTTGAATGAAATCTTACTTGCATGTGAAAAGGAAGGAGGAGCTCCTCGTTCTCAAGCACATATGGACCGATTCAGGGAGGCCTTGGAGGACTGCGGGCTCCATGATTTGGGTTTTCTGGGGGACCCTTTCACCTGGAGAAATCATAGCCACTTGAGCGAGCTCTACATTAGAGAAAGGCTGGATCGGGCAGTGGCCATGCATGATTGGTGTGCCCATTTTCCGGACTACAAAGTCGTAAATGGTGACCCTCGTCATTCTGATCACCGGCCTTTAATCATTTCCATAGAGGAGGGTGTGGATCAGAGTCCAGCCAACAGAGATTCACGTGCTTTTCGGTTCGAAGCAGGATGGCTAGAAGAGGAGAACTGCGATGCCATTGTGCACAACGCTTGGCTTAATGCTGGAAGAAACGGAAACAATTCAGTGGCTGAGAGCTTAGGTTGTGTGGCAAATGACCTAAAAAGCTGGAGTAAGGTCTCCTTTGGGGATCTTGAAAAGCGTATTGCACGGGTAAAAAAGGACCTGGAGGCATGCCGTAAAAGCTCTATCTCTCAAAACCAGGTCAACCGAGAGCTCATCCTGCGTTATAAGTTAGAGAAACTGGAAACCCAAAGGGACATTTACTGGAGACAACGAGCTCATGCAAACTGGTTGGAGAAAGGGGACAAAAATACGAAGTATTTCCACTCCTTTGCATCTCAGAGGCGCAAGAATAACAAAATTAAAAAGCTGAGAAAAGAAAATGGGGAAGTGGTGGAAGGGGAGGCGGAGATGGCGGCAGTGATTTGCCAATACTTTAATGAGTTATTTACATCCCATGCAGGTACTCGTGCTGAGGAGGTGTTGGAGCAGGCTGACCATCGAATAACATCTGAAATGAACGTGCTGCTCCTTCGAGAATTCGACAAGGAGGAGGTCAAGGTGGCACTTGATAGTATTGGCGACCTAAAGGCTCCGGGCCCGGATGGCCTGCCTGCCGTCTTCTACAAGCATTACTGGGATCTCATTGGTGATCGGGTGACTTTCGAGGTGCTGCAGGTCTTGAATGGCGGCAACATCCCTCCAAGCTGGAATGATACGGTGGTGGCTCTTATTCCTAAGGTAAAAAATCCTGAAATGATGAAAGATCTCCGTCCTATTAGTTTATGTAATGTTGTTTACAAATTGGTCTCCAAAGTGCTAGCAAATAGATTAAAACTTATTCTCCAAGAGATTATAGCTCCAAACCAGAGCGCCTTTGTCCCGGGCCGGTTAATTACAGATAACATCTTGTTGGCGTATGAGGTTAATCACTATTTGCAGAATAAGAGAAGTGGTTCGGATGGTTATGCGGCACTGAAACTTGACATGAGTAAAGCTTACGATCGGGTGGAATGGAATTTTTTAGAGAAGATGATGAGGAAAATGGGTTTTGCTGAAAGGTGGATTCAGCTTATTATGAAGTGCTGTTCCTCAGTCAAATACCGTTTCAAACTAAATGGTTCCCTAACGGAGGAGGTGATCCCATACAGAGGGCTTCGACAAGGTGATCCAATATCTCCATATCTGTTCCTTATATGTGCTGAAGCCTTTTCGAGTATGTTGAATAAAGCTGACCAAGATGGAAGGCTAGAAGGGATCAGAATATGTCATGGTGCTCCGAGTTTTAACCATTTACTGTTTGCAGATGACTCGTTAATTCTTCTGAAAGTCTCAGAAGAAAGTGCTCATCACCTGCAACATATCCTACAACTGTATGAGGCTAGCTCGGGGCAAACTATCAACGTGGACAAGTCTTCCATAGTTTTCAGTAAAAACACAAGGGAACATGCCAGGAAAAAAATGATGTCAATCTGCAGAGTCTCCTGTGAAGGCAGAAATGGCAAGTATTTGGGGCTGCCGATATATGTGGGGAAGTCAAGGAAGAGGACTTTTGAATACATCAAAGACCGCATTTGGAACAAGATCCAAGGGTGGAAAGAGAAGATGCTCTCGAAGGCAGGCAAAGAAATCCTAATCAAAGCCTGTGCTCAAGCCATCCCCATTTTTGCCATGACTTGTTTTGAAATTACAAAAGGACTTTGTGAAGAGATAAACAGTATGATTAGCCGATACTGGTGGTCCTTTCAGGACAAGGATAACAAGATACATTGGCTCAGCTGGGAAAAATTGACCTGCTCAAAGAGGGAGGGGGGTTTAGGCTTCAAGGACTTGTATGCCTTCAACCTTGCCATGCTTGCGAAGCAGGGCTGGCGTCTGCTCACAAACCCTGAATCCCTTTGTGCTCGGATTTTGAAGGCCAAATATTACCCTAACTCCAGTGTCCTACAAGCTGAAAGTTATGATGGTATATCCTATGCTTGGCGCAGTGTTCTAAAAGGAATTAACCTCCTGAAGCAAGGCGTGATAAGAAGAGTAGGCGATGGCACTTCTATCAACATTTGGCATGATCCTTGGCTCCCGCGATTATGGAGCAGACGGCCTATAACGCCTAAGGGTCACTCTGTCCTCACCAAAGTTAGTGAACTAATTGATCCTAATTCTGGGAATTGGGATGAGGTGTTGGTCCGTGATACCTTCTGGCCTCAAGATGCAAACCTGATCCTCTCCCTTCCAATCTTTGAGGATCTGGAGGATGAATGGGCATGGCATTTTGAAGAGAAGGGCCTGTTCACTGTAAAATCAGCTTATAGATTAAAGTGCCAAGTTCATGATGTGGCTGGACAGGGGCAAAACCTTTCTGTATACCACAGCTTCAATTGGAAAGCCATTTGGAAGCTTGAATGCCCTACAAAGATCAAAATGTTCATATGGAGAATTGCCCACAATAGTTTACCGCATCGCCTAAACCTGCTGAGGAGAGGCATGGACCTGGACCCGATTTGTCCTGTGTGCAACAGGTTCAATGAGGATGGTGGTCATCTTTTCTCAAGTGCAAGGCTGCTAAGAAGGGGTGGACAGAACTACAACTTGATAATGTAAGAGAGGATCTGCTACTCTGTCAAGGAGCACAAGAATTCATCTCAAAGCTCTTGATGCTGGAGCAAAAGAAGAAATTGCTAACTATTGGCCTGTTATGGTGGTTGTGGCAATCCAGAAATAAGGCAGCTGCAGGAGATAGGAAGAAGTTGCAAGATGTTGTCCAGACCCTAGCTAGGAGATCAGCTTATGAATTTGAGCACTTTTTTACCCGGGATAAAAGACCAAAACTTCAGAGCGCTCGTTCCTGGATCCCTCCTATGGGGGATGCACTAAAAATTAATATTGATGGCAGTTTCTTTGCTGAAAACAAAACAGGGGGATGGAGTTTTATTATCCGTGATTTTAATGGTGTATCCATGGGTGCAGGTGCAGGTCATATTCCTCATGCTCTTGATGCATTGCAAACTGAAGGCATTGCTTGTCTGTCTAGCCTTCAATGGGCTCAAGTCTGGGGTATGTCAAGGATACAAGTGGAGACAGATTCTCAGCTGCTGTACCAGGCGATCAGTGGAGGCTCGCATGATCTGGCAGTTAATGGTCAACTCTTTAGAGAGATTAAGTATTTTGCTTGTTTAAATTTCAGCTCTTTTTCTATAAACTATTGCCCTCAGGCCTGTAATGCTGTTGCGGACGCGTTAGCGGCGTATGGTGCAAAATCGGTGCAAAACTCCCCGGCCATCTGGCCTGATGAGGTACCGGAGTTTGTAAGTGTTTCTGTTGCCAGCGATTTTGCTGGGTGTACTGCTTAATGAAAGTCTAGGTTGTCCATTTCAAAAAAAAAAAAAAAAACTTGGGATGGCCTTAACCTAGTACAGTACTACTCGCATGTATAATCCATTTCACTTGCTCCCCACTTGCGCCGCCACTTCCAGATGGAATCCATGCCACCGTTCCAGCGCTGGGCGGAGCTGCTGCCGGAGCTTCTCTGCCGCATCGCCGACGTCCTCCAGGACCTCAAGTGCTACGCCGGCGCGCGAGGGGCCTGCACGGCGTGGCGACGCGCGCTCGCGCCGCCGTCCCCGTCGCTGCTGCTCGTCGCCGCCCTCGACGACGACGCCACGCGCCGCCCGTCCGCCGCTTCGCTCCCCGCGCGTCGCTCCTTCGTGCTCGAGGCCTTCCCCTCGGGGAGTCGACGGTGCGTCGGCTCCAGCAACGGCTGGCTCGCCCTCTCCTCCCGCGCCAAAGGCCGGGCCCTGTTCAGCCTCTTCAGCCCCGTCACCGGCGCCGAGATCGTCCTGCCGCCGCTCGTCTACACCGGGACCGGCCTACCCTCCAAGCTCGTCTTCGCGCCCAGCCCTGCCAGGGACGACTTCGCTGCCGCCGCCATCTACGGCGTGGACAGGCTCGCCTACGTCACCGCCGGGGCCAGGAGGTGGGCCGTGTTAAAACGACAAGATCATCTAGGTCTAGATCAATTACAGTAGATGCTGTTAGGGTTTCCCCTTGCGGTGTGAATCGGATGCTAGAGAGAGACCGAGAGGGGAGAGGGGAGATCGGCGTGTCTTCCTTGCCGTGAACGCCGAGCTTGAACTGCCGGTACATGGTTGAGTGGTGGCGGTGGTGGAATGGCGGTGGTGTAGGCAGCAGCGTCAGTGGTGCTTCCCGTGAGCACCGCGCTAACCCTCGATTGGTAGGGGATGTTGGTGGGGCGGTGGCGCACAGGTGGACCTCATGATCAGTGTGCTACCGGCCCCCACCCTTTATGTAGCGCGGGTCACAGGGGCCCACCAACCTTGGAGCGGTTGGGCATCCCCGATCAGGATGCGGTCAAGGGGTCCGATCGACCCGCTGGGGTTCGACCGGATGAGATCAACCTAACATTCTCCCCCTTGATCTCAACTTTTACTTTTAACTTTACTCATTTCATCACAGATCGATACATAGAGCATGTTTCATCGTCTCAGCTCAATTGCCGATAGAATCAGACAGCTACAATATACCTTGTTATGAAATAGATTCTTTAATCTTTTGGGCCTCTTTATTGTCCGGAAATCATATAGACTATACCATAAACCCATGTCGACTATGTGTTCTTCAAAAACACACTGGGCGGTAAGCCTTTAATTAGCAGATCTGCAAACACTTGTGTGTTTCTTTTATCTGTTCCTTTTATGCTCCAAGCATTTCAACATAATTCCGGACTTTCTCCTTTACAACGTATAACTTTGTGTCAATGTGTTTGGCACCACACTTGACTCGTTGTCTTAGGAGTGAATTACTCAATGGTTATTGCTGTTGTCAACCATTATCAATTCCGGGCACAGGTTTCCTTAACCATTTTGCCTATCCCTCAGCCTCATATGATGCTATAACATGTCTTTACATCACACTGATGTTAAGCTTTTAATTCTTTGAAGATTTTCCACACAAAAACTCTAAATGTGAAAATTTAGCGACAATTGTGGATTTCACTATACATTTCACATATTCTTTCAGAGTACTCATAACCTTTTGAGAGCACTCTAATAGATCTATCTTTGTACTCACAACCTTTTAAGAGCACTTGTTCCTTTTAGCATGAGGCCGATATCTTTGATTCCATTCCAGTGATCTATTTCTGGATTGGACATTGCCAAAACAACCCGGATACGTGAATTTTCAGGGTAATATTGAGCAACCAACAGCGGAAGCATATGGTACCATATCCATTTGATCCGTTCTATGTTATCTTTTGGAACACTAAAGTTCCCAATTCCATTACCCTTGTCAATAAGAACAGGCGTAGGTTTTCTCGACATGCATGCTTTAGAGACTTCTTCTCAGCATGTCCATGTGATATTTCTAATACCCCTTTTCTTCTTTTCTCAGTAAATCTCGATACATATAACGAGAGACACTCTATGGAGAATATTCTTTTGAGGACAAGAACTTCTTTTCTCTGCCGGTAGTAGATTGACATCACCACTAGCAAGTAGGATATCATCCACATACACGGGATTAGGAAATGAATTTCCCATTCTATGAGTTTGCACAAATGCGATTGTCCTCTCATTTTTTTTTAACCCAAAATAACTTTTGATTCTAGAGACTTGCTCTAGTCCATAAGATCCCATGTGATCTTCACTTTCATCAGATGTAACTCGGATCATTATGTGCCATTAGCACTCATTGTAATCTGTTTATTCTCTTAGCGCAAATCTTTCGATTTAAAATCGCTTTTTACATATTTCCTTTGGAGTCACATTGTCGTGGTAGACCCTTTAAAGCCTACTGTTTTGGCTCCATTGGAAATTACTTATGAGTCCCAAACATCATCGGGATTCACATAGTCTCTAATCATTAAGACAAGTAGACACTTGTTAAAATCGATTGAGCGCTGTTTATAATCTCTGTAAATGAGGTGGGATCAACCTTCATTTAAATTTCTCTGATATAGACTTTATATTCATCTGTTTTTCTCATATGGGGATGTTGTTGCTCTGTCATTGCTTAGAGGCAATAAATTCTGTAGTCTTCTATTGCCAAAAGGCAATAGCTGTTACAAGGACCTAAAACACAAGATCCATGTTTACTTGTTCATCTCTTTTATGAAGCAATAAGCTCCCCCAGATAAAAACTATTCGAGCCTTAGGTATGTTCATACCATGCTCCCCCAGATTACTCCATTTTCTCCAAAATGGTATATCCTTAATCCTTTTATTTGGGTTTATTCTGTTATCCTGTCAATCTTTATGGCACTTTGAGTACCGTCCTTAGTCTCCTTTCGGAGCTATCAATATCCAATATCTTTATGGCACTTTGAGTACCGTCCTTAGTCTCCTTTCGGAGCTATAAATATCCAATAATACATCTATCTCTTTTCTTTAGGGGTATCATTATTGTGATCGTCGTACTCCCCCAGACGATCACAATTCATCATAGATCACCTAGATACATAATATGCATCACATTATCTGAGGTATAGGGGAGTCTATTCTGTAATACTCTCTATCTCCCCCTCGAAATGTGGCAAGAACCTTTTGCCACAATTTCGAAACTTTGATTATTTGCTTTATTCAAAATGAAATTGTCTTTTAACGTATGGGAGTACTTTTTCCTCATTCATTTTCAAAACTCACAAGAGTTCTTTCTCAATGATACTTTTTTGCAAGTCACACTTGCATACCATTATTAGCTTGAGGTTCATTTGTAACTTTATTCTCTTTTAACTCATTAAGTGTTTTATAACTATGACACATAAAATGTGCAATCGATATAAAAACACATGAGTCGTCACATCTTTTTCCTGTCATACAGGATAAGTCCTTTGTCAAAATTTTCTCCCGCCATGCGGGTATTTTCCCAGACTTTTCCCACCACGTGGGTATTATTATCGTCTTTTCCCGTCATGCGGGTATTATCGTCTTTTCCCGTCATGCGGGTAATTTAGAGACATAGATGCCACAATTGGCTCTTTAGACTGCATATTGAATCATCAAATTCAGAAATAAATCTGAATACTCTTTTATACACATGCTTAATCCAACGTTAGTCAAATTAAGCATTCAAAAGTCTCGTTTAAAAAATTTCTTCGTATGGAGTACATGAAAGAAATTCGTTAAACAAAGCTCTGAATGATTTCTTTGTTTTCTTCATGGAGAGTACATGAAAGACATTTGTCAAACAAGACTCTCGATGATCTATTTGTATTCTTGGATGAACATCCAAGAATTCTTTACCTTTTGCAGTCATTCTTTAGAGAGAACATACTCTCTTACTTTATGACCTTACTTGGTCATCTTTTTGCTTTCACGAATAAAAGCATGAGAATCTTTGTCTGAGAAAATATTCAATAGTAATAAACAATAATGAGCATAAAATTAACCCTATTTTGTTCTGGTTAAAGATATGCACATTTAAAGCTTTAAAACTTTCTTTTATATTCTAAATCACCGTTGGGCAGAATTAGAATGAAACATTTTCTTTCTACACTAATTCTACATCACCATTGGGCAGAAATAGAATCAATGCATAAAACTTATAAACAATATGATGATAATATTTCTATCGCAATAAAGAACTCTATTCAGAAAATAACATTATCATCAACTCTATTGCAGCGGAAACAAGAAATATACATATTTCTATAGTTCAAGAGCATCTATTGATCTTTTATCTTTTCTTTGAAAATTTATCTGTTAGATGCAAACGAGTAGCATCTTTTATCTTTTCTCTGAAAACTGATCACTTTGATGCAAAATTATCAGTAATCTAGCCCTTTGATGATCGAACTCATATAATTATAGTACTGCTATCATCAACGTTGGTCAGAAAATAACAATACCATAATTTAATCTGTGAAACAAATATTTCTCTTTTTCCTCCTTTCTAATTAAATTTTCTCGTTGGTTCCAATTTAATTAGAGGAGAGTCCTTTTATTTTACAGTAGAAACTGTAAAATATTTTCTGTATTTCACAAACATTGCACTGTTCTGGTCTGTTCTCTAAACAAATTCATTGAATTTGAAAAGAGATCCACTTTTAGCAATTATTTGTCATAAAAGACTTTTCTTTCCTTTAATTAAAATTCTCCTAGATAATTTAATTAAAGATCTAAACAAATTCACTGAATTTGAAAAGAGATCATCTTTTAGCAAAAAACTTTGTCTTAAAAGACTTTTCTGTCCTTTAATTAAAATTCTCCTAGAGAATTTAATTAAAGATCTAAACAAATTCACAGAGGAATCTGTATATCTTTTCTTTTGATCTCTAAACAAATTTTCTCAGTGAAAACTTTAACAGAATCATAAACATTGCAATAATCACTTTAACATGCTCCTCTTAAATTTTAATTCTCACTTTTAATTCTTTTGTCCTTTTAAATTTAAAAGGAGAACTTTTCTCTATTTGCAGCGGAAAAACATGAATACAAAAAAAATTCATGAACTTTATACTTTTCAGAAGCTTTTCTTTTACTTTTCAGTTCTCTAAACAAAATTTTCGTTGGAATATTTTGTATAGAAAAAACTGTACAAAATTTGTCCAAAAATGGACAAAAAACAATTAAAAACAGCTTCTGGAATCAATAAACAGAGAATAAATATTGTCTGTAAATCGTGCGGCCCAGCCCACGGCCTTACACTTCTGGCCCACGGCCCATATGAACGCCCGCCGCTTCTCTGCCGCTCGCGCGCGACGCCGACGCCAGGGACGCGGCCCATGGCCTTCTTTCTTTTGGCCCACCGGCCCAGACGCTGGCTAGGGTTTGCATCCTAGCCGTCCATCTGGGATCCAACGGCTCACCGTCGTTTTCGCTTGAACAAAACGGGGAGGCACCCCGGTCGGTCAAACCCTAGTTCGCATTTGCCCCCATCTCTCCCGTAGCTCTCTGTCCGCCGACGGCGGCGCTAGGGTTAGGGTTCCTGCCCGCCGCCGCCGGCCGGCGACGGTCACTGTTGCGGGAGACGACGACGACGCGCCGCTCCAGCTCCTATCCCTTTCCCCCTTCCTTTCGTTCTCACTCACCTCCACTTTGCCGGAGCAAGCTGACGAGGAAGAAGAGATCCATGGCACGGTGGCCAGATCCCTCGCCGGTCGCGCCCTCTCCTTTGGTGAGTGCGCCGCCGTCGAGTGATTTGGCTCCGGTGTCCTTTGCCCCGCAGGGTTCTTTCTTTCGGCAGTGGCGGAGACGCGATGCCTCCATCCTCTGCCCTTGTCCTTCTTCTCCGATGCCCCTGCGAGGTGCGCATCGAGATCGAGCGGGACGGCGCGGCCTTGCGGCGGCGCTGCTTTGCCGGCGAGCCCGAGGGCCAATCCGGTGAGTTCTTTGCCCTTTTCTTTTGGATTAGGGTTTCGGGAAGGGGATCCGGGATTTGGGGATTCCTTTTGTTTTATTTGATTTCTTTCTTTGATGATTCTCTGTTGATTTCTTTGCTACCGAAAGGATCTAGAACCCTAGCTTGCTCTGATACCAATGTTAAATCGACAAGATCATCTAGGTCTAGATCAATTACAGTAGATGCTGTTAGGGTTTCCCCTTGCGGTGTGAATCGGATGCTAGAGAGAGAGAGACCGAGAGGGGAGAGGGGAGATCGGCGTGTCTACCTTGCCATGAACGCCGAGCTCGAACTGCCGGTACATGGTTGAGTGGTGGCAGTGGTGGAATGGCGGTGGTGTAGGCAGCGGCGTCAGTGGTGCTTCCCGTGAGCACCGCGCTAACCCTCGATCGGTAGGGAATGTTGGTGGGGCGGTGGCGCACAGGTGGACCTCATGATCAGTGTGCTACCGGCCCCCACCCTTTATGTAGCGCGGGTCACAGCGGCCCACCAACCTTGGAGCGGTTGGGCATCCCCGATCAGGACGCGGTCAAGGGGTCCGATCGACCCGTTGGGGTTCGACCGGATGAGATCAACCTAACAGGCCGTCCTCGACCCCGTCCGCCTCGCCGTCGGAGATCGCCTCGCCGACCTCGTCTACCATGAAGCAGCGGTCTACTGCCTCACGCGCTACGGAGACGTCCACGTGCTCCGCCTACCGGAGCGCCGCCGCCGGGAACCTGTTGTTGAGGTCGACGATCCATCATGGCGGCCAGCGATACCTCCACTCTCGCCGCAGGAAGAACATGCTCTACTTCCACACGAAAAACGTGCTCTACTTACTAAGAGGCGGGCTGACTGGAAGTGTGAAATGCTTCTTCGGAGGCGGGCTGAAGCCGCCCAAGCTCAACTACCTGACCTGAATGCGCCGGCCACGGCCGAGCCCTTGCTCTCCTTTCCTTTCGACACTGCCACCAGTTTTGCCCCGCCATACAACAAAGTCTCGGATTTTACCAGTGCCAAGAACCTGGTGTTCTGTGACGGTAACCTCTACCAGATATGGCGTAACACAAGCTGCACGGTTACCATCAAGCTGCCAGGAGGCGGTCGTCAATGTGTCGCAGAGGATGAAGTATTCGTTCTGAGGTACTATCCGGAGCGCCAACCATGCTGGAATGCTCTGACGGACTTGGGTGGCTACTCGGTGTTTCTCGGCAGGAATAACGCCGTGTCGATGTATGCTGATGGTGTTCCGGAGCTCAAGGGTAACTGCGTCTACTGGATCGGCGGGAGGGGTAGGGATCACGGCATGGTCTTTGACATGGCAACTGGGAGGTCCACACCTTGCCTTCCCACTGCTGCTGGAGGTGCTTCGCAAAGCACAATTTGCTGGTACTTTCTCAGTGACATGGTCAATAACGGCAACAATGTTAATGGAGGCAAAAGAATTTAGCAGACCCCATGCTGAGAGTCTAGGCTGATCGACGAAATTGTTTCAGTCTGTTGCTGTTGGTTTGTAGTCTGTATCGTATGTTTATGTCATGTAATGGAAACATTGTTGTTGCAAGAAATGTCAGGTTTGAGAATTATGCATACCGACTTCTTCTGCTGTTTTTCTTTTTGGAACACCTGTACATCATATAGTAATGAAAAACAATAGTTAGCATACGGACTTCTTCTGCTTCTGTCCATCTATAACATATCTACGTACTCTCTTAGATTAGGGTAAATGCGCACCTATGTACCTTAGCATTGAAATGTCACCTATGTGATTATATCAGTTAGCACTGGGGACGGTCTACAAGTGCTTAAGTTCCGTAGATTTTGATGACTTAAACAAGAGTGGAGATGGAAATTAAGATCTCTGGTAATTTTAGTCCAAACTTAACACCCTTAGTACCAAATGGGTGTGCTTCTTTTGTGTGATGGATGTAAGTGGAACTGAGACAGCTTCGTGCTATTTATTGCTACCAAGCTGAGAGTTGTATTATACATGTGATTTTATCTTTAGAGAATCAGGTTGAAATTCAAACTCGGGCAATGTATGGAGGTTGAAAATTTTACCGATTATATAGTACTTTGTAGCTACGGACGTGAATGGTAAGATATCAGCCAATATGAGATGCGTAGGCCATGATTCATGATTTTCATTCAACATGCCCGAACCCGGAAGGAACTGCTCACTTTAATCAGTATGTGAACTATTTGGAGTGGATCCAGCTGATGTTGATATTATGTGGGAGCATTTACATAATCATTTTGGATCGTGTGGAGGTTACGTTGCAGCATCAAAAGTATGAAGAAGATTCTTACCGATTCTTGATTAAACATAGACTTGCTAAATCTGATGAGTAGGCCATTCAATGTTTTTTCTTAGGAGATCATTACCTGAAGCATGCATGCCCAGCCCATATCTTTGCAACATCCATGTCACCTCCAGCAGTCTAGCAGGTCATCTCTGCGATAAAGGTTGTCACTGGGGTCTAATAGAGGCATATCGGAATGAGAATTTTTAAGATTTTATCTCTTCCGTGTGTCTCTTGTCTTCACGAAACTCCTAGTCTAGCCATTACTCTAAATAGGGGCCAAGAAACTTCCTCAGATCAGGGAGAAGAGCAATTTGTTTTTAAAGTTGAGAGCTTCAGAAAATGTGTTTTGAGGTGCTAGGAGATAATGACTCACACCTGTCATGCCAAAATGTGCCGGACGCACCATGCATTAGCTGTACAATAAATATATACTGTCCATTTAGTTGAATCTGTAAGAGAACTTGAAGCAATTCATACTCCTGGCCTTGCGCGACTGCTGCCGTCCGCGCTCGTGGATGACCATCGCGGCAGCCTCTGTTCTGTCTCATGACTTTTCTGCGTTGGGCACCGAAGAAAAAACAGGCGAGTCAGCACTTGTGAAATTGACATCCCAAGTAGTATAAGCAAAAATATGGAGTTTTTTCTTGTGATCCGCGCATCTCTATGCGCTTGAAATGAATTTGACATTTACTAATCTGGTTACGAACAAACAAGTGCCAGCAGAAAACTCTGACGAAACTGAATGTTTCGACAGTAGAGGCTAAGTCTGAATTCAAACAGACGAAACTTAATGTTTCGACGGCAACTGGATTCCCTGAAACTACAGTGCTTGCTCTTACAGGTCCTCCGGCCGCTTGCGTCCGCCTCCATTGATGGCGGCGATGAAGACGCAGCGGCGAGCAGATGATCGTGCTGGGGCAGGTGGCTTTTATTTACATCTGCGATGAAGACGCAGCGTCCGCCTCCATTGTTCCGCTTGCGTGATCTCATAGATCTCACCTAAGGTGAGATCTCACCCAAGTTGCCCCCCTATTAATTCTTGTGTTTTTTTTTCATGTGGACAACCAAAAAGGATGATATTGACATGCGGACAACCACATCGAGGTCGAATTTTACTCCGTCGAGATTCCGACAGTAAAAATCACACTTGAGAGAAATGGAGGTTGCTACACCATTACTCGGTCAGACAAGCTACTACTAGGTAAGATAAGATGGCATCGTTGATCATGGGAGGGATCCGATCGGCCGCTTACAATCAATCATACAACGCAATGATGATGATATTATAATACTACTATCAGATCGTCCATCCGTGTTTCTGTCAATGCTACCCAGGCTGCCAATGAGATGGAAATCACATGACTGCTACTGCTGTCGTCTAGTCTCAGAACAGCGTTTGTTTTCCCATCACTGCTGTGTTTGTCACTATACTCACTAGTACTACTACACGGTAGTGGGGTAATTTATAAATAAATGCTTGAACTATGACGAGGTTTCCCTTGGATTTTTGCTGCTGAAAGCAACGTTTTCACTGCTCCGCGCGCCAATAAGTGCTATTTTGACAATAAGTGCTATTTTGACAATACGGTCAGTCGTCAAACCGACGTCCATGGTTCAATGATGAGTTGGCAGCATGCAAAGTCCATGGTTCAATGATGATGCTGGTCTAATTAAAAGTGTTGAGGTCTCAACTGAGTGGACCGAATTTAGGGAGCAACTAGCTATTGATATGTTTGCTGATTACCAAGCAAGGCTTGGTTATAGCTAGCTGCTGGAGTATTTTTTCGGTTAGGCGGATGGGACATATTTTGTGTGATAGGTAGATGGGATGAATATTTTTTGTGGTAGGTGGATGAGACATATTTTGTGTCATAAGCAGATGGGATAATAAATGTACATGTTTTATTACTTGGATTACTTGGAATATTCATTAAAATCACCAAAATCCTAGGATAATAAATGTACATGTTTTATAATTTATTCGCAATAGTTTTAGAATTTTATCCATAATTTATGTCATAAAAACAATCAATGATTTTAGTTGGAAAAATCATTTTAAGGAGTTTTATTTTAATCATAAAAATTTAATAATTCATTAAAGTGAATGTATTTACGAAAATCTTAAATAATATTTTTTAAACGTTTGTAACTACTTGATACATTTCATAAATTTTAAGTACTTATTTATACAAATTTTATTTACTTAACAAATTTCAAATATTTTTTTATCAACACAAGACTCAATGAATTTCAAATATTTTAGATGTAGTAAAAAATACAATAAAAATCATATTCACACTCTTCATATTATTATGTACTTCAAAGTGATTTTTATATTATTTTTCCTTGTTCAATTTTTTGGTAATTTTTTTTGTAATGCTTAATCTATTTATTGCTGGATTTGGATAATTTAATTTTGTTGGGTTGAAACGATTTATCTGGGTTGTGGTCACGAGGTCCAACTAGACTGGTTTACTGGCCCATTAGGCCCAACCGGTTTGGGGTCAAACCAGCCCACCTACCATCTCTCTCATTTCTCTCTCTCACGCACGACACTCTCGATACTCTCCTCTCTGGCTACTCGCCGCCGCTGCCGCTGGTCCTCCGACCGCCGTAGGCCATCTCTCACGCTATAGGTCGCCGGCGTGGCTCCGCTCTTCTGTCCTCCATCGGTTCCCCGCCGCTGCGGTTTTGATTCGCCACCACGCGCCCCAATCGAGCTCACCCGCGGAACCCTAACCCTAGCTGAGTGGCTCGAGCTCGCCGGCGCAGCTCCCGCGCCTCCGGCTCCTATCCTCCAACTCGACATCGTCGACGACCTCCTCCCCCAGATCGACGCCCGCCGCGACCGCGACGACCAGATGGACCGCCGCAACTACCAGATTGCCATCGCGGTCTCCGAGCTCGAGGCGGCCGTCGCCACCCACGCCGCCGAGTCCGAGTCCCTCCCAAGTCCCTCTCCGACCGGGAGGCGGAGGTCCAGGCCCAGCGACCCCTCCTCGCCGACCAGATCGGGTGCGCCTCCAGGCTCTACGACGAGGTGCGCCAGGTAGTCGGGCTGGCCGACGCCGACGCTACCGGTGCGCTGCCCGACTCCGTGTTCGCCTGGAGGGAGGCTAACGTCGAGGAGAGCCTCAAGGTGTCCCTGGAAGGGAGCAGGATGGCGTTCGACATCGCCTCCATGGCGTTGCAGAAGGTCGGGGCGTGGCGGGATAGAGGGAAGAGCAAGGTGAGCGAGCTGGAGGAGAGGATGGATGACCGGCCACACGCACGCGCAACGGAGTCGAGGAGGATGACGGCGGCGTAGCGGTCGAGGAGGAGGATGGCGGAACAACTGTGGTAGGCGGCGGGATTCCAGTGACGAATCAACGCGTGCTCCCCTTCCGCCTCCCTCCCTCAAGCTGCAGAGATGGTATTCCTATTCCCCTCCCTCAAAATCCTCTTCTCTCTACGCGTGCTTCCTCTCTCCTTCTCCCGCGCCATGGCAGCATCGCCATGCCCCTTCTCCTCCAAACCGTATCCCTCTACCCCTCATTCTGTACTCCATAATCGCAGTTTGAATCGGCAGAGGTGCTCCAGCCGCGGAGATGGAGCTGGCGAGAAAGAACCTGCAGAGCAGCAGCCGTTAGAGGCCATGCCGCCACCACCGTCTTCCTCACCTACAGGTTACCCCCTCCCTCTCTTTCTCCTTCTCCCCTCTCTAATCCCCACATATCCTCATCTTTGTTTGTGCACGATTTGTCTTGTCTATGCCTACAAGGTGTCTGACAAAAATCCTGCAGGAGAAGATAGGTCTTGTTTTACTCTGTCGTTTGCTCAATAATTTGTCTTCATACTGAAGTGTTCGTTGTTTATTTCTAGCTTGCTTTACAGTACTTGTTCATTGTATGCTGGACTCTTACCAGCGGGATTTATTCAGCCACAGGTATTACTATTGTTCCTGTTCTAGTTACAAATAAATATGTTTGATTTTTTTATTGCACTTGATTTTTCTGCTTATCACTTGTAGACTGTGTACTCATGGTTTGTAGTCTCTGTTGTAGGTGTTAAAAGAAGTGATGGAATCATTAGCGACGGACATGTTGCGGCGGCGCTGCACCAGCACGACCCCTATCCGCAGTGAGTTCATTATGTGTTTTAGTGTTTTACAGACCTTTGTAGTAGCCTCATATAAGTGGACCATTGCTGGCTGTCAATCTGTTGCTAGCTTTCGGTTCAAATTAGAGTGTACTATGCATTTGTTGCCTTCTTATCAAAGTATAAGAAAATATGTTGCCATTTGTACTATGCATTTGCTGCCTTCTATAGTAAGCCATAACTCTTTAAATTGATAGATATGGGAGCACAGATACATTTCAGTTTGTTTTAGCTCCACGGTCTTGACAACTCTTGAGTGCCTATAAAAACAAGATTTAAACTGAACTATGCTGTTTTTTATGTGATGTAGAGTTCTTTAATGGATGATGGAGAAACATTACTTGAATATTATTAATAGCCAATAGCTTCAGAGTATATGTTGTCAATAGCTTCATTCTTCGGTGCCATTGATCTCATTTTGCTCGATATCTGCACACTGAAGATGCATGGGGTGTTGTTTTGCTTTGTACAGGTGAAGATATTGCAGAAAGGTTTTCCACACAGCAAGGACATGGGAAAGCAGCGACGAATATCTCGTTTCTTCAGGTGATGCTCTCATGTATTTGTTTCTTCAAATTTTAATAGTATAATTTTCCTAGGTTTGCAGCCTGTTTTTTCCCAATTCCTTACTGATGTACTGTATTTTCTCATTCCAGTAAGAACGTATATCATGGCTAACTAAACAAACTAATGTTGCAGCAGGCCCTTTCGTTATTCTGGGACCAGCTATACTTATAGGGAATAAACAAAGGATATCAATGGTACTTCTCCGATAATAAAACTGTACAACCATCACCAGCTAGCAGGGAAAGTACAATGTTTTGTTTAACCATCCATCCTGCAGTTTATCTGATTTACAACAATGGTGATTGCCTGAAATGTTTCTCCTAAATATAGAAGCACATGACCCACTTCTGTTGTCTTGCTGAAGAAAGCCTTGAGATCAGAACTGCTCATGTCCTTTTGATGAGAAGATTATCATAGAATTTTTAGGTTTTGGTTACTTTCATCCCGATGTAATTGCTTTTTACTGTTAATTGGAAAAGTATGGTCAATGCTTGAGCATATCTTCTATTGGCTGGGATCGGAGTTCATAATTGTTAATATGCTTTCTCCTTCCTTTCCTGGTTGCCATGTGATTATTACCATGTTTCCATTTGTTGTGGCACTACATAATTTTCATAATTTACATCGTCTATTCTTATATGTTTCCATTAGAGTGGCCATTAACACAATCTCTTGACTTCACAAAGCAGTATTCTTGTTCCCTTGCTTACATAATTGCCCAAACCCTTAGATATCTAAGCGCATGTTCTGCCTAAGCTTACATATAGCTAACAATACTTCTCTTATGGAAACAAATTCTGGCATAAACCCACTATTTGCGCCAATTGGTGCAACGGGTCATCTAGTATTAGAGAGACCAAATGTATATTGTTAGAGTTGTGATAATTATCTGGGTTGTAGATCTTTATAAGGCTGTTAGACTGTCACCACTATTGTCTTTGTAGTGCCATTTTCCAGCTTGTTTCAGTGTATTGTTTCAGTGTTTCATGGTTCAGCTTGGAGTAGTGCCATTTTCCAGTAAACCATGTAAACTATATATTGCTATGTATAATGACATGGCTTGATAACACACAGGTAGAGTTAACTAGATCTATACAGGTAGCAGAGCAATCTCAACCTAACCACACAAGTAGAAGTAAACACTACCGTTGTATAATCATCATAAGTTATTTACCATTTGGTTATCTCATAACTCATCGGACATACTTGTTATTCCAGATGACAAATAATCTCAAAGAGATTGATATGGAGGACAGTGAGGAGGTGGCACCTAATATTGACAGTTCCGATGTCAAGCAACTCCCTTGTGGTGGTCGAATATGTCCATTAAATTTACAGTTTCTACAGAATAAGTGAGGTAATTGTTTTGGAACCCCTGTGAACTTATTTACTGCTTATTTTTAGCCTTCAACCTTTCAATCCAGTTTTAGTTAGTGATGGCACTAACATGCAAAATGATGTGTTCTGTGTTGTGTTTATTTGACATAATGTGAGGGGAGGGGTGTTGGTGTGTTGTTTAACGTAGCTCTCATGTGTATCCTCCCTGTCTTCTCTTGTACGGAGTATAATTGTTCTCTTACCACAAACGGACAATGAATGCTAAATGATGTTAAATTCTTAAATTACTCTTCCTTTGTAGTACGAATTACATGCATGCATGGTGTTAATAGACTTTCTACGTATGATCTATTGATACCTAAGTATGGAACACTTGGACATTCAATTATGTAGTTGAAGTCTTCAATCTCCTTAAAGAAGTTGCAGCATATATTTTTTAAATTTTTATGCGGGCTTCTGGAACACCTAAGTTGTCATTGTTTGTGCTGACTGTTCTTTTCTTTTGCTATGGAGTTTATTTCCATTGTTATTTTGAGACTGTGAGAACCATAGTTGCAGAAAATATTGTAAGATTACAGAAATATTCAACTAGTGAGGTATATCAGTTGACAGACTATTTAAGCTGTGTGAGTAATAATCAGTTAGAGGTACCATCTGGTGATGATCTAAAAATATTGTAAGATTACAGAAATATTATTTAGAAATAATATAGCCATATTGTTTCCTCCTGTAACATACTGAAAGCGATTATTAGTGCAATAGTCTGCAGCAGCACACCTACATTTGGCCTCATATTACACCGGTAATTAAAATCTTAAACTTCAGATGTGAAATTCCACATTGCTACTGCTTAGTGTATCTTTATTTTTAAAGTGTATATTCATATTAGTTAATCCATTCAATGTATCATAGAACTTGCTAGCTATAACATCTAGGAACTCCAACTATATTCCCACGGTTTTGAGGACCTTAGCTCATATGAGACCAAGTTGCTGTCTAATGAGAAATTCATGCATAGTATAGCTTTTCTGATCTTGATAATAAAAAATACTAGCTAGTGAGATAAGATCTTGTGTGATGCTTTTACATGCCATCGTTTTTTCATTGTTTTATCATTGCTTCTCTTCTGGAAGAGTGGAACTCCCTGTTTTATAAGACTACATCATTAGTGATGATTTTCTGCATTCTTGGTAGTCAGATCCATTTTCTGTGCAGAAGTTCTCATATAACATATTTATCTTTATCATGCAGGTTGCTGATACACAAATCATTTCCGATTGTCATATGTATGTTATTACTTGTGGTATAAGTTGTAAATGAGCTTTGCTAGCATATTATCATTAAATGGCAGATTAACAATATTTGTACCATGGCATAGTTATCTTTACCACCAGATTTGATGTTAATTCGCCCCATGGCATAGTTATTGTGAGTTGGATCTTCTGAATTGTGAATTGGATGAACTTTTGATTGTGATTTGGATCATATGAAATGTGAATTGTGTGTAATATTTTGGATGATTAGGTTGATTATGTATTTTGTGGCACTTTACAAAATGCCTCAATAGGTAATGACCTATTGGGGCACTTTGGAGAAGTGCTTCAATAGGTAATGACCTATTGGGGCACTTTGGAAAAGTGCCACTAATTGGTTTTGGGGGCACTTTCACAAAGTGCCACTAATGACCTATTGGGGCACTTTGACAAAGTGCCACTAATTGGTTTTGGGGGCACTTTGACAAAGTGCCTCAATAGGTAATGACCTATTGGGCCACTTTGGAGAAGTGCCACAAAAGATTTTAGTGGCACAAGCAAAGGTGGCACTTCTCCAAAGTGCCACAATAGGTCATTAGTGGCACTTAGACCCTATTTAGTGGCACTTTGAAGTGTCTCTATATATCAGTTGTGTTGTAGTGGCGGACAGCCACAACTCACCACTTGCAGGAACAAATTTGTTCCCCAGCTGCAAAAACTTTTGGCAATGTTGGAGCCGCTTCTTCAAGTGTTTGAGCCGCCAACCAATCAAAGACGTCTTATCGGGCCGGCTGAACAAGGTTTATGAAAGTGGTGTGTTGGGTTGATCTGTCGGTTTAAAAGAAAATGACAGAGTCGGACACCTAGTACAGGATCTTCATCTGCTACTATTTTCGGATCGCATTTTATCTTTTTCCAAGATTCCTAGAGTATGTAATAAGGCTAGTCATGAGTTAGCTAGATTTGGTATGCAAAAACAAAGAACTGAGGTTTGGTTAGGATCGGCTCCTGATGCTCTGCAGGACCGTATCATGAGGGATTGTAACAGTGCTTTCATATAATTAAGGGTGTGTCTATGCCACAGTCGATTGAGATCCTATTAAGTCTTAGTCGATGAAAATCGTATTGTACAAACTACTATCACCTCAAACCAACGATCCCATCTACATTTTTTTTTTAGACCAATCCCACGTACGTACATATTGGACTTCCATGGACTAGCTCTTGGCCCTAGATGATTTGCAACTTTGACGGGCCATAAAAGATTTGTTTTTTTCTTTTCCCAGTTTGCTTTTTATTTCTGTTCATTTTATGTTACATTTTCTTTTTTTTCTTTTTTTCTATTTCCTGTTGACTTTTTGTTTTTTGAAATCATCTGATTTTTTTAATTCTGTAATAAGTAAAAAAAGTCTCGTGAGCAATTATTCCATGCCATGTGAACTTTGAACATTTTTTTAAACCCCACGGAACATTTTCTTAAACCGCACAAACCTTTTTTTTCAAATAAATCTTCATGAATAAATAATTTTATATATATCATAACTTTTCCTCAACTTTTAACATAATAATGAAAAATAAAACATGAAGATGAAAATAAAAAATAAAAATCATTTGACCGATTGGAGTTGCTCATTTACTGTGAAAAGTGCGAGTCGAAAAACAATTGCTAGTTGCGAATTTCTTGAGACAACTGTAACTCGCATGAGATATTAGTTGCAAGTCGCACTTTTTCAACTCGTATTACAAACCGGTTGGAGTTGCACTTTTTTTTAGAAAATTGCAAGTCGTATAGAAAAACGGTTAGAGTTGCACGTTTCTTGAGAAAAGTGCAACTCGTATGGAAACCGATTGCTAGTTGCACATTTCTTGAGAAAAATGCAACTCGTATTAAAAACTAGTTGGAGTTGCACGTTTCTTTGATAAAAGTGCAACTCGTATAGAAAACTGTTTGAAGTTGCACGTTTCTTAAGAAAAATGTAATTAATATAGAAACTGGTTTCTAGTTGCACATTTCTTGACAAAATGTGCATTTAATAGCTAATCAGTTGCACAAATCTCGAAGAAACGTGCAACCGATTAGTTTAGTTGCCCAAATCCAAAATATCAAAGATTTGTGCAACTAAAACTACCCAGTTGCACAAATCTTGAAGAAATGTGCAACTCGCTAGCTAGTAGCCCAAGTCTGATACAAATGTGCAACTACTAGCTACTGGCCAGTAGCACAAATGTCTATTAAATGTGCATCCAGTTAGTTTAATTGCTCAAATCTGAGATTTTTTTTGTAACTTAGCTAACTAGTTGCACAAATCTCAAAGAAATGTGCAACTCGTTAGTTTAGTTGCTAAACTCCGACAGAAAAGTGAAATTAAAGCCTAACAAAATGTGCAACTGGTTAGTTTAGTTGTCCATATACAAATCTGACCGAAAAGTGCAACTTAGCTAACCAGTTGCACAAATCTCGAAGAAATGTGTAACTGGTTATTTTAGGTTCCCAAATCCAAATCTAACAGAAAAGTGCAACTTAGCTGACCAGTTGCACAAATCTCGAGGAAATGTGTAACTCGTTAGTTTAGTTGCCCAAATCCAGAACTGATAGAAATATGCAAGTAAGCTAACCAGTTGCACAAATCTCGAAGAAACACGCAACTTGTTAGTTTATGCTAGTTGCACAAAACTCGAAGATATGTGCAACTGGTTGGTTTAGTTGCCTAAATCTAAATTTGACAGACAAATGTAACTTAGCTAACCAGTTGCACAAATCTCGAAGAAATGTGGAACTGGTTTACTTATTTTCTTAAATCCGACAAAAATACATCTAGAAACCACAAAAAAGTCATTGCAAACACACATTTTTGTCTCTCGAGAAAAACCCACCTCCAAAACAAAATAGAAAAAACTAGAAAAATGAAGATGATGAAAATCTCAGCCACGCACGAACATATATATGAAAAGCACACACCTCGCGCGTGAACGCTCAAAGAAAAATAAAACACACAAGAAGCCGACAAACTTCTACATACCTACAAAGTCTGCTGTGCTAAAAAACCCCAACCACGGCAACCGGTTACCAGAAAAACAAACTTAACATTTGGAAATCATAACTCCCATTGTTCGCTCTGTCTACCGAGACCTAAGAAAAAAATCTAGGAAATGATATCTAGCACTTTTGAAAAAAAATGTGCATATAGCATGTAGATCCCATATTGCTTTTTTAAAGTCATATAGAAGTAGACAATGTTACACATTTTAGATAGGGGTAATAGCAAGGAATTGTCTACATTTTTTAAGATGTTTGCGTGCAATTTAGAGTACAAAAAGGTACAACTACACTAAAAAAAGGCCCAGCCCACATACACAAGACACAGCCCTAACCAATACACAAAACAGGAAAGAAAAAAGGTCCAAAACATATGGCCCACATGGTCTGCACGTAGCCTATGTGTGTGCTTAACTCTGTATCGTGAAGCACATGAACGCAAACACATGAACTAATCCAGCGCACAAAAAACAGCAGGATCAGACGGTCAGAGTCATCGACTGAGACGTAAAGAATTATCAGGCACCTGAGACTTAGCAATTCCGTATAATTAATACAATCCCTTTTACCCCGCAAAAAAAACCATACGAGAGAAAGAATAGGGGAGGCCCATGAACCAACGTTCGTGACCTCCTCGTACGTGAAGATAGCGCCCTAATCGGGGGGCGTCCAAACTGACTGGCGGTTTTAAGTCTGATACGTTCTCACATAGTTTTCTAACCCTAAAAGTCCCATCTACCCAATCCGATCTGGGGGAGCTGTTGCAACAGCGGGAAGGCCTATCTCCACTGCAGGCCACCTCCAAGGGCAGTGCCGGTGTCCATGGGTTTCCTCCTCGACTCTGGCACTTCGGCGACGACTGCCTCGACCAGTAGCTCGTCATCGCCAATTCAGGCCTGCACCAAGCAGGCAATCCCTACTCCAATTACCTGTAAGTGCATCCCTAAATATCTCTGATCTGATCCAATTTTCGTGTTCTAGATGACTGTCACAATTATTCTAGTTAACTCTAGATCTTATAGTTTTTAACATTGGTATCAGAGCAGTTGTGATAGCACTAGAATCGATTTGGATATGTTTGATCAAAGTTTTAGCCATTAAAGTTCATGTTTTAGGCAAATTTTTGTTTCCCAGATTGAAAAACCTCTTTAGCCTAGAGTAAATTTCACTCCGTACCACCAAAGGCTGAGCTTGCCGACTCCCCTGGGGCAGCGGTGCTTGGCGGCGCCTTGCCCCAGGAGATGTGGCGGCGCGGATTAGTTCTCGGCAAGATCTGGGCTCCGATGTGGCTAGGGCCGATGACCATGGTGCGCGTCGTTACCTTGTTGAAGGTGTCGTTGTTGTGACTCTCTAGCCTTCCGTCTTGATGCTCCGGGGAAAATCCTATATATAGGCCTACCGGATTGTGAATGACGTCACTATCATTTTCATTCTATCTTGCAGGCATCATTTTGGAGTACGTTCTAGCTGGATGGGTTAGGAGTTGCATCTTCTGCATTGCTGACGGCGCGTCTCGACAACGTGGCGTGACGGGGTCTCGGCGACAGACGCATGTTTACGAATGTGAGCTGGGTGGTGGCTCTGTTTGACGTCGACGGGGTGACTGGCAAGGATCATGCAGACCTCTGCCTTGTTCGATGGTGGTGGCGGCTTCTGAAGCGTGTGTAAGCGGTGCTCGCTTATAGTCTCCTGGTCCGGATGTCTGCTTTCGATGCGCCAAACGGGCGACTCGGTGATGTCACCAGATCTAGGTGGTTTCAATGCGATCTAGATGTGTGATCTCATGATTTCCCCCACTATCGAGTTTTTAGGTGTGATGTGGTGGTTTAAGGTTGATTGATGTATATTTTTGTTAGACCTTTGTTGAATACTAAAGAAGGTTATGTGCATCTTTTATATGTGGAAGCCAGGATTTTAACCTCCTTTTCAAAACAAAAAACTAGGAGTAGAGCGATAAGTCGCACGGCCCAAGGGCATTGTCCCTAGGCCATCCGAAACAACTAGTTCAGCCTTCAAATATGTGCCCACATACACGATGGGTGCGTCGTTTTGAGAGCGTGTTGTTAAACAGGTACATCCAACAAAGTTGCCCTTCCTCGGTCGACAAGGCCACTCCTCGTCGTGGTACCCTTGCGCACCTTAGCCTCCTCGTCCTCTTGGCCAGCGTGCCTCTATGGAGCATATTCGATCTCGGCACAACGCTCCACTTCTACATCACCCCAAGTGGTATTGTTCCTGGAGTCGAGGTCGACAGTCATGTTTCGAGGCGTAGATGCAACATCAGTGGAGAAGTTCCGAATACCGTTTCATTTTTCCCTTTTGTGATTCGTAATAGTTTTTTCATGTTCAAAGAAAAAACGGTCCCAAGAAATATTCTACACGGGATACATTGCATCAACGTACATAAATGAATATGAAATATGTGAATTTGTGACCAAAAAATAAAATGGCATGCTAATAAAAGCAAGAGTGCGCGCTTGAAATTGTATATGAAAAAGCATCAGAGAGATTCATCGTGCCATAACACGTGGCGAATTAACCGTCGGTGGGAACGGGGCAAATACGAAAACCGAGAGAAAGGCTACAAGGCATGGGGGGTGAAAAACGGCTTGGGAGAGAGTGCCGTCAACAATTCGAGTCGAGAGCTGGATCTTAGACGAGTATCTTCGGTCACGTTACTAGGAAGTTCAATCATAATTTCACCTTACCATTGATACATTATTATTTCCATATATTTGAACCGATGGTAAAACGAAGATCCAACGCATAGTCTGTCACTGGAAACGTGGGCCCGGGTGTTCGACGTGTATCTCTCTGTCCCGTGAATCCGTGATATATAAAGGAAAACGCTTGTAATCTGTCGACTGATCCGGGGCGGTTGCCCCACAACGCGACCCCACACGCGCATGCAGCTGCTACTACTAGCCTACTACTCGTACTCCGTAGTACGCACTCCGTATAAGTTTTACTATGGGCAGCGCCGCTTTCTCTCTTTTGAGCCCACACGCTTTACCCTTCCGTCTGTCACATGCATAGACCCCACAACTTTTCTACTAGCTGATTTCTTGCTACTCCTATGTGTACATGCATGCAGGCTCAATTAGCACGAATGAACATGAGAGTCTAGGACGTAGAGGTAGCTGAAGAAAAAAAATATTAGCTAGCTATTTCTGTGGTACAGAAAAAGGTTGCTAAAACAAGAAAAAAATGGTATCATGTTTTGTTACATAATGTGTTAATTTTGACACGTCGTAACGGTCACAAATTCCAATCTCCCCGCATCATCTTCTTACTCCTTGCAACGCTATCGATGCTGTCGTAGGCACCACAGCCATCACTTTTTTTTTGCTACAAAACGATGAGCCGCTCGGTGCAAGTTGGGTTGTGTCACTCAAGCCCACATGTTGCAAGCTGACATCGGCGCTTTAAGGGGATCGTGACGAAGCTATGAGGCCGCTGCATCGCCGATGTCGATGACGTGAGGCCGTCGACGGATCAGGCGCTATGAGGGGCAGCCGTCAACGTCAATGCTTTCAAAAGGTAATACTTTTTGTTGGAAACACATATGATTTTTGTTGCGATCGGTGATGATTTTTGTTGCGAAGAACTTAGGAATCTACTGGAAATAGATTTTTGCACAAGAAAATGTTGATGTTGGAATTGTTTAAAAAATTGTTGGAAACACAAATGATTTTTGTTGTAGTTGTTGGTGATTTTGTTGTAATATGTTACGATGCAAACATCCAACATTTTGTTTTGATTGTTTGTTGTGCGATTCTGCTACAATGATATATAAATGTTTTTTTGTTGTACAAGTACAAAAAATATGTTTCAAACGTACAATAATTTTGTTTCAATCTTGTTTGTTTCCCTTGTTTTTATAGATGTTGCACATGTGTGGTAAAAATGCTACAAACTCATGTTGGTTTTATTGTGTACCCACGTGCAAAATGTTGCAATTTGATTCTGTGTGGATGGTACAAAGGGTTTAATCAATATTGAAATGTGTTTCTATAATGTTGGTTTTTGTTCGCACAGATGTTGGATTTGTTGATATTTTTTGTTGCAAATAGTGACACTTTTTTTTATCGATTTCTGCAAATAAATAGGAAGTTACTGCATATGTTGTTGCTTTTTTTATCAAGAGCATGCTCAAATTTTCTGCCAACTTGTGTTAAATTTTTTTTAGAATCACATATAAAATTGTTGGAAACTAACATTAAATTATAAAAAAATGTTGTATGAATCCACTTGTTTAAAATCTACCCTAAAATAATAGCGAACAAACTATTGTAAGAAAAGGTTCAAAGAGCCACGTGTATTTTGGATGATAATTGATGAGTGGAGCTATAAATTTGTGTGTTTTATCGTAATTTTAAATGTTCTTTTTATGTGCTACAAACACGTGTTTTATTTGTTGTAATAGATTTTTATTTTTGTGAAAATAGTTGCTATTTTTTGTTGCAAAGAAAAGAAAAAAATGTTGCTTTAAGCAATTTGTAATTGTTACAAACAAATTTTTGTTCTTGCCATGGTTTATGATTTTTGTTAAAAATTATTTTTAATTTTTGTTATAAATCTGTTATATAAATTGTCATTTTAAGAAACAACAATTACAATACGTGTACAATCAGGTGTGAAACTAACCTCTTGAGTGCAAAAAACTAACTAGTACTAGTGGGCTCCACCAGGCAATAAAGAATAAGACACCGGAGAGCAACCGTGGTCATCTTTCTCCAGCGCGTGAGCGGGCACGAGGCGTAGTTACTGTAGACGGAAAGTGACATGCGGAAACGACCGATTTCCCCCCGGATCACCCGACCGACGCGTAGCACGGCCAATATATAAACCAGGCGAGGGAGGCGACCAATGGAGGAGTCGTGTCTGTCTGCAGCTCACCCATCATCATCTCTCCCTCTTCTGTTGGTCCCTTTGCAGTGGAGGATGAAGAGGGAGGAGCGCAGCTTCATCATCGAGAGCGACGACGACGACGTAGACGAGGAGGACCCCACCCACAATGATGCCGGCGCCGACCACGACGACGACGATGTGGATGGGTCCTCGTCCGACACGATGTGTAGGAGTTGTGTTTCTATTTTTCATGTGGATGGACAACCAAAAAGGATATCGGCAGACACCACATCGAGGTTGAATTTTACATCTCTTTACGCACCGTCAAGAGTCACACTTCATAGAGTGCTTGCATGACCCATGAACTTAAAGAAGCCTTCCAAGACAAGATCAAGACAGGTTGCATGGTGGCATCGGTCAGACAAACTACTACTAGGTGAGATGGTGGCATCGTTGATCATGGGAGGGATCCGATAGGCCACTGACAATCAATCATACCACACAATGATATTATAATACTACTACTATCAGATGATTCAGATCGTCCGTCCGTGTTTCTGTCAATGCTAGCTAGTCTGATTGATGCGATGAGATCCGATCCTTCCAAGACTGCCAATGAGGTGAAAATCACATGGCAGCAGCTGTCGTCTCATCTCAGGACAGCGTTTGTTTTCCCGTCACTATTATACTACTCATCATTACTACTATATATCAGTGTGTGCGTTATACCACAAACGAACAAGAGCTACAACATCAACTTGTCGTAGCAGTTTTCACTATGACGAGGTTTGCCTTGGATTTTTGCTGCTGAAAGCAACGTTTTCACTGCTCCCCGGACAGCCACAACTCACCACTTGCAGGAACAGATCTGTCCCCCGGCTTCTACAGTCCAAGCCTGTTTGCCACTTCTTCATGTGAGCCGCCAACCAACCAAGACGTCTCATCGGGACAGCTGAACACGGTATAAGCTGTGTGATCAAGTGCAAGAGTCGGCGACGCACCTCCTCTATCAACGTAGCTTCTCGTCTAGAGTATGGACTTTGGAGAAATCTTGGTTGGACATGCATAACATCTTTTTTTCGAAATGGGGATCCCCGGCCTCTGCATCAAATTGATGCATATGGCCTTTTATTACTTTATTTTATTCTTCGTTCATCGTTCAAAGAACGTTACAAATCATGGGTCAGACAGTGTCGATACAAAGACCAACCATCTGAACAAACACAAATAAGCAGCCATATTACAAATTTAGCAACCTAAGCGCTTATGCAGTCGCCAGCCGCACTGGTTGTATAAATCCTTGACTACCGTCTCCAAAATGTTGCACCCAGAATCCATGGCCTTGCGCTTGTCCTCTGGTTGGAGATAGGACCACATATGGATCCAATGGGTAACCAAGGGGATACCTGCAAAAAAGATATGTGTTTTGGCTTGTTAAACACCAAATCATTACGCATATTCCAAATAGTCCAAAGTACCGCACACACCCCAACTCTAATGTTATTAAGAACCGTCTTTGGTATACCCTTGAGCCAATTACCAAATAGGTTTGTGACATTTTTGGGTGGTGCTAAACCGAAAGACATATGGATTATTCTCCGGATTGTTCTTGCAAACTGACAGCCGAAAAAGAGGTGTTGTATTGATTCATCTTGGTCACAAACAACACTTTTGGTTCCCATGCCAATTCCTTTTCATCAAGTTATCTTTTATTAAAATGACTTTCCTATGCAGAAACCACATAAAAATCTTGATTTTTAGCGGCACCTTCGTTTTCTAGATAAACTTATGCATATACTTTGGCTGATTGTTTAAAAGATCTAGATACATAGATTTGACAGAGAAAATTCCGGAGGGAGATAAACTCCAAACAAAAACGTCCTGTGTGTTGGAGAGAGAGACATGCATCAATCGGTTAACTAAGTCAAGCCATTTATCCCATTTATTACCCGTTAGAGAACGACGAAAAGTGATGTTCAACGTCGAATTTGAAAGTACCTTTGCCACCGAAACTTGTTTTCGTTGGACAATATTATATAACGAAGGGTATTGCTGCGCCAAAGATGTATCCCCCAGCCACGTATCTTCCCAGAACCTTGTGTTCATACCATTGCCAATAGTAAAAGAGCCTCTACTAAAGAAGTCATCTTTAATTCTCAAAAGTCCTTTCCAAAACGGTGAATCTAAAGGACTGGTTGTGACTTGGGACAATGTTTTAGAGTGTAAGTATTTCCTATGGATTAATTCTTGCCACACTCCCTCCTCGTTCAAAAGCTTAAACAACCACTTACTAAGTAGGCATTTATTTTTCAACTCCAACACTTCCACACCTAGCCCCCCTTGATCTTTCGGTCTACAAATAATATCCTATTTTGTCAACCTATATTTTCTTTTGTGACCATCGCTTTGCCAGAAGAAGCGCGAACGGAACATATCCAATCTCTTGCGAACCCCTTTTGGGGTCTCAAGAAATGAGAGCATAAACATGGGCAGACTAGTAAGCACGGAATTTATAAGAATAAGGCGGTCTCCGTATGACAAAAGTTTTCCTATCCAAGCACTTCATTTCTTCTCAAATCGGTCCTCCACTACCTTCCAATCACTATTCTTTAATTTACGAAAATGAATTGGGATGCCTAAGTAATTGAAAGGTAAGGAACCCGACTCACAACCAAACAACTGCATATAGTCAGTTTCTACTTCTTTGGCACTCCCAAAAACAAAATAGTTCACTCTTATGGAAATTATTTTGAGCCCCGACAATTGTTCAAAGATGCACAAAATAAGTTTCATGTTCAAAGCTTTTTCTATATCATGTTCCATAAAAATGATGGTATCATCCGCGTATTGTAAGATGGAAACCCCGCCATCAACTAAATGAGGGATAAGACCCGCTACTTGGCCGTCTTCTTTTGCTCGGTTGATCAAGATTGCCAGCATGTCAGCTATAATGTTAAACATAATAGGAGACAAGGGATCTCCTTGTCTCAAACCTTTACGAGTTTGAAAGTAATGAACTATGTCATCGTTAACCTTGACACCCACGCTGCCCCTACTAACGAATTGGTTAATCCATTTACACCAAATTGGGTCAAAACCTTTCATTCTCATGACTTGTTGAAGAAACTCCCAATTCACTTTGTCGTATGCCTTTTCAAAGTCAATTTTTAGAAGAACCCCATTCATGCATCTCATGTAAAGTTTCATGCAACACAACGACACCTTCTAGTATGTGTCTACTCGACATAAAGGCTACTTGAGTTGGGCGAATAACAGTTTGAGCTACTTTAGTAATTCGGTTTGTACCAACTTTTGTGAAAATCTTGAAACTCACATTAAGAAGGCATATTGGTCTATATTGTTGGATTTGAGTTGCATTTTATTTTTTGGGCAATAAAATGATTGTGCCAAAATTTAGTTGAAACAGAGGTAGCTCCCCTTTTTGGAAATCCAGAAACATCCTCATCAAATCATCCTTTATAAATTCCCAACAGTGTTGGTAAAAATCAGCGGGAAACCCATCTGGTCCCGGTGCTTTGTTTTATTCCATTTGCATGATTGCGTTGTAAATATCTTCCTCTAGAAAAGTAGCCGTTAGTATTTCATTTTCATGTGCTGACAGCTGAGGCATATCCTGATTTTCGGTTTCTACCAATGAAAAACTAGTAGCAGCCGGTGCCCCGAATAATTTCTTATAGAATTCTGAAATATACACTTTTAGATTCTCATGACCAACTATTGTACCTTCATTTTGTTCCAATTGGAAAATCTTTTTCCTTCTATGTTTTCCGTTAGCAATGAGGTGGAAATATTTCGTGTTATTTCCTCCTTCTTGCACATGTTTAATCTTTGCTCGTTGTGCTCATTTTGACTCATCGTCCCTTCTTAATTTGGCCAAACACTCATTTGTCTCTCTCAATTTATCTCTCTCAGTTTTAACTAAAGGTACAATTTCGGCCTGCTTGTCAAGGAAATCGATAAGACTCAAAATTCGTTCTTTTTCTTTCTTGTAAGCACCACTCAAATTTTTAGCCCATCCTCTCAAAAAACTTCTCAAATGCCTAATTTTATTTTGCCATCTTTCTATACTAGAAGCCCCATGAGAAACGGACAGCCACTCCTTTTTAACCATTTCTATAAAACCTTCTTGACGTAACCATGATAACTCAAAAGAGAACTTAGGTTTATTCCCTAGGTGAGCTTGTTCACCCGAATCGAGAATAAGAGGTGTGTGATCCGAGCCTGCCCTAGTGAGAGCAACAACAGACACAAGCGGGAATTTTTGCTCCCACTCAACACTAGCCAAAACCCTATCTAATTTTTCATAGGTTGGTTTGTCTCTCTGACTAGCCCATGTAAACTGTCTACCAGATAGAGCAATCTCCCTGAGGTCTAGACTTTCAATAATTGCATTAAACATAAAAGGCCAACGAGAGTCAAAATGATCATTATTTTTCTCCTCCTTTCTGCGAATTATATTAAAGTCACCCCCGACTAACATAGGTTGAGAATCATTATCACAAATCCGAGCTAACTCAGCAAGAAATTCATGTTTTTGGTCATCTTGTGCAGCCCCATAAACCGAAACTAGAGACCATTCAAAACCATCAGTTTTAGATCGTAATTTAATCTTGACACATCTATCTCCGTGTGAGACATTGTTAACATGAAGAGTCGTGGAATTAACCCCAACAAGCATCCCCCCGGACCTCCCTTGTGGTGGTAGGCAGTACCAATGGAAATCGAAACCACCTGACAAATTATTTAGAAACGGGCACTAGTAGAGAAAAGGCTATTGGTGGCGCACCAAAATGGCCTATGCGTATATTGGATTCGATAAAATGCGCCACCAATGTCACGCCATTAGTAACAAAGTATGCGTGGCGCATATTGATATGCGCCACGCATAGTTTGCCCATCAGTGGCGCATCTTCCAGATGCGCCATTGATAAACTATGCGTGGCGCATATTACTATATGCGCCACTGATGCTGATGCGCCACTAGAAGAAGAAAAAATGCGCCACTAAGAATTCGAACAGGTCTAAAAAACTGTTATTTTCTGGTATAAACTGGTATTTATACAGTATACAGTATAATTTCAGAATATACAGCAATACAAAACAGTATATCATCATCAGATCAATACATCATCATCACAAACAATTAGAACCAATATAGTGACAAGTTCCCGAATATTAGAAGTGTTGGAGCATACAACCAAGTCCATCTACTTGGCTATTTGTGCATATCACTAGCTAATACATGAAGCTCTGAAACTAACTTCGACCGGTTCCTGAGCCGCGGGGTGCTGAGCCGCCAGCGCTGCGCATCCAAAGAGAAGGAACCCTCACAGGGTCATAGCTCACGTGAGAAGGAACCCTCTGAAGAAACGACCACCTACTATCATACTGCCTATCCAATAGATACATGTAGCGACGGACGTGCTCATCCTCCTCCCTGATACGGCGACGTACCACCTCCTCGGGGGCCGGCTCCCTCTGCACCGAGCGTGGCCCACGCGACTGCCACCACAGAAGATCCGGGTCGACGATGTCACCCGGATTCCTCACCAAGCTGCGCGTCCTGGAAGGTAGCACCTCCCAGTGCCAGCCCAGTGGAGCCCAGTCCCGCACATCGCCCCTCTGGTCCAACATGGACATCGTCGCCGAGAACACCTAAGTCAAAATTTTGTTACAAAAGTAATATTAAAATTTACGAAATGTGAGAAGTTAACAATGGAAAGCCTCATATATCATTGCCGTGCAAAACAAGGCAAAAGAGTGTCTACAAGACCATGTATTAATACAAACACTCCAATTGTATATACTACAAGACATTGTAAACACTCTCCTTGCCTTTACCGCGACATAGTTTAAATCATCGGCTTTGTTAATTCATAGAGAAGAAACAAAATGATTCGAGTTTATGCCTCATACATAGATTGGACACACATTGATCAGGAACGGGGCAAGCGGACCAAGTAAGAGTATGCACAAGATGTTTATTTGTGCATATCACAAGGTCCGCTAGCACCTCCCTGAATCACATAGTGTGCCACAACATTTTAATCATCGGCATTTGGAAAGAGAGAGAAAAAACAAAATGATTTCGGATTTGTGCCTCATACATATTTAAATTGGACACACATTTCAGAGACGGAGCAAGTGAACCAAGTAGGATGCACAAAATGTTTATTTGTGCATATCACAAGGTTCACTAGCTCCTCCCTGAATCATACAGTGTCACAACATTTTAATCATCGGCTTAGAAGAAAAGACAAAACAAAATAAAAATGACTTAGATTTTACGCCTCATACTTAGGTCGGACACACAAGTAGACCTGTAGGATCTCGTGAGCCAAGTATGATGCACAAGACTTGGTACTTATGCATATCACAAGGCTCACAAGGCCTGCAGGCCTACAACCTAGTGCCATAACATTTTAATCATCGGCTTTCGAAGAAACAGACAAAACAAAATAAAAATAACTTAGATTTTGCGCCTCATACTTAGGTTGGACACACAAGTAGACCTGTAGGATCTGGTGAGCCAAGTATGATGCACAAGACTTGGTACTTGTGCATATCACAAGGCTCACAAGACCTGCAGGCCTACCACCTAGTGCCACAACATTTTAATCATCGACTATCGAAGAAAAAGACAAAACAAAATAAAAATGACTTAGATTTTGCGCCTCATACTTAGGTCGGACACACAAGTAGACCTGCAGGATCTTGTGAGCCAAGTATGATGCACAAGACTTGGTACTTGTGCATATCACAAGGCTCACAAGGCCTGCAGGCCTACACCTAGTGCCACAACATTTAATCATCGGCTTTCGAAGAAACAGACAAAACAAAATAAAATAAAAGATTGCCTCTATCGACACACAAGGACCTGTTTGTGCGCCTTTGTATTGTGCATTAGGGTGCAGCTACCACCACACAAAGTAACAAACAAAAAAAATGACTTAGATTTGCGCTCATACTTAGGTCGACACACAGTAGACCTGCAGGATCTTGTGAGCCAAGTATGATGCACAAGACTTGGTACTTGTGCATATCACAAGGCTCACAAGACCTGCAGGCCTACCACCTAGTGCCACACATTTTAATCATCGGCTATCGAAGAAAAAGAGAAAACAAAATATAAATAAAGTTTATGCATGAAACACACTAATTGGAACAACTATTGGCACTGTTGATTATAGCCTTTGTTGATCATAGTCTGTCTCTCCACCATTGAAAAGTAAATCCAGAAACCCTCTAATGGCACTGTTTGTTAACTTCGAATTAATAGTGTTTAACTAAGTGTCCTAGTATGACACTTGACCCAGTGAAAGGCAACAAATTTATCATTATTTAAAGTTGGACAAAATGCTAACATAATGGAAGGAGCATGATAAGACAAATTGCATAACCTATAGTTCATCTAAACCTTCAGGAGCATGATAATGGCAGGAGCATGCTCATTATTTCAAGTTGGACAAAATGCTAACATAATGGCATGCAGGAGCATGCTAAGACAAATTGTAGAACAAAGCATCTGCCCATACACACATTATTTTCTATACCTATCATTACCACTAGTGAGCATGACCAGATCATCAAGAACCCTAATTGAACCAAATGCAAGAGAGAGGATAGGGGAGAGAGGGGGTGGATCACCTCCATGAAGAAGATCTTGAGGACGAGGTCGTCTGTGGGGTGCGGCAGGAGGCTCCTCCTCTACGGTGTCTGCGGGGCGAGGCGGCTTCGAGCGGTGGACGACGGCAGGAGGTTCCTCCTTCCCGCGGCTCAATCCTTCTTGAGCAGACCTAGCGCGGCGGAGCTATGAGATTTGGGAGAAGGGGGAAGAGGGAGAAGGGGAGGAGGGGCACAGGGGAGGGAGAAGGGGGAAGGGGGAGGAGGGGAGAAGGGGTGCAGGGGAGGGAGCAGGGGGAACGAGGAGGAGGGACTCACCTCGATGGTGCTCGGGGCGGCAGGCGATGGTGTGGATCGGCTTCGAGCGGAGCAGCTGGGGATGGGGGAGGGGGAGGGGAGGGCCGAGGGAATCAGCGGCAGGAAGTGGAGCGATGCGGGCGCGGTGGCCGGAGCAGAGCGAGCACTGCGCGCGGCGGGCACGGGGGTCGGGGTCGGAGAAGAAGGGGCGCATGGGTCGTTGCAATGGGTGTTGTGTAAGAAATTAGGTGGGCTAGGGTTAGGTTTGGGCCTTAGGTGAGCCGTGGACTGGTGGGCCCACACCTTTATCAATGGCGCATATTGCAATATGCGCCATTGATATGTGGCTTATCAATGGCGCATATTGTCTTATGCGCCACTGATAAGGGACATATCAGTGGCGCATTTCTCAACATGCCCCACTGGTAAGACCTTATCAGTGGCGCATTTCAATATGCCCCACTGGTAAGGCCTTATCAGTGGCGCATTATTTCAATATGCGCCATTGATATTTGGTCCACAGCCTTCCGGGTGGGCCCCATCAATTTATCAGTGGCGCATTTTGAAAATAATGCGCCATTGATAAATAAATTATCAATGGAGCATATTTTTATATGCACCACTGGTATCTATAAGCCTTCTCCTAGTAGTGGGGGCAGAAAAATTGGCTCTACCTGTTTTCGAAATAGCAAAAAAATCAAGCTTGTAGTCTCTTATAGTCTCAATAACCAGTAAATGCTTGGCGGTGTCCCGGAACCCATTGCAATTCCAAAAGCAACCTTTCATTGCTAAAAACAGAAAATTACTTTTTCCTTAGCCTATCACTTCTTCTAACTACGTATTTATCTTTGACAGATTTCTTAGAGACCCTTGTGGTCCGTGGTGGCCGGATAGAAAGATCCTTGTGATCATCTATGTTTTTTGGCTCATCTAATTGTAAATCAGTGCTTAAATCCATAGCCTCTTGTAGCACTAAAGAACCCAGATCATGATGCACTTGACCTAAACCAATTTTATGGTCCCGATTAAGAATGGTTAAAGATCTATTATAGTCTATTTGTTTTAGAAGATCCACTGACTCAGAGACTTGAAGAGGTGATTTGCCTAAGAACCTAGTTAGACCTAGCTATGACAACATCATTAGGAATAGAAGCTATATTAAACTTAGGTGTAAAAGTACCTGAGCTGTTGCCGGGGTCACGTGCATAGGCCTTGTGCTGCACACGCTCCATCACAGTTGTGTCAGCGTTCGGCTGAGCCCTAAGACGCTCGCTTGATCGGATGCCAATAGCCGAAGCTTTAGTTAAACCACCATACTGAATCACCTCCTCCTTGAAATAACGACCTCCAAGAAAAACCCCGTCCCGCCTCGACTACCCGGTGACTTGGGAGATAGCAACCCGTCACGATCCCCAGCCGGTGGTGTCCGCACCAAAGTTTTATAAGGACGAGTAGAAGGCGATCTAGGGGACTCCAAACCCTCATCTGCCCGAGCAGCAGTCACACGTTTCGATGCCTTGGTCGACAGTGAAGCAGGCAACAAGGTGTCCAACCGCATGACAACCATCGGTACCCCAACAGTTTCCTGACTCGACAACGAAAAAGCAGACTCCACTGTCCCTATGTCCTATTTCGGCAGAGAAAATTGAGGAAACTCTGTTGCGACAGCCTGCCGCGGTAGAGAATTTTGAAAAAACCCTGCCTCGGAAGAATCAACAGAAAATTTCACATCTGATAACAAAGATATCCCACACCCTATTATAGATTTAGGAGGAGCAGATCGGGCCGCCTCCTCTTCTTCCTCTCTTCCACCATCTCGTACCATCTCTTTGTGGGAACGGACTTGGATCCACAATTACTTGTTATAGACTTAGATGGAGAATCATTGGCCTTGTCCTTTGATTCCATCACAGACTTCTCAGAACTTTCTTGTGCCTTTCCCTCCATGTCCATGGGTTTAACCTGAGAGTTGTCATCCGATGCTTCTTCAGTGTGTTGCTGATCGTCTTTCTTCTCCTCATCATCTTGTTTCTCCTCGTTCTTATCTTGATCCCCATCATTATCAACATCAAAAGAGCCAGCCGGCACCATAGAGCCATCCTCAGCCTCAATGTCAAATACAATCCCAAAGCCTTCCCCATCATACAGGTGATCCAAACCGCGAAGAATGGCCTGTGGACAAGCACAATTAATCCGAAGCCTAGCAATGCAATTTCCCTGGTAAATTTCATATCAACCTCTGTCGTCTTTCCGATTAGAGAACCCACACCAAAGAGAGCCAAGTAATCACGCCAAAGAGTCTCCGGACATCCAGACACACGCACCCAGATATCATACAGTCCCCATTTATCAAACTTTTTGGACGCCCAGTCCTCAAAATCATTTTACAGTGACTTTCCTCTACCTCAATAAACTTGATCTTCTTCAAACGCACTAGATCGGCCTTAGTAGGGAAAACAACCCGGTAAGCATGATCACCATGAGCAGTGATGTCCCATTGATGCTCACCTGGAACCAACCATCCCAACTCCTTGATTACTTGCTTGCCTGTCATGGATCCCCGGGATATGTGAATTTTGCCAACCTTGCCACTGTCGTTCTTCATCCTTAAATTATCGGATTTGAAAACCTCAAAGAAAGTCAGACTCGGCCTTGCTATGCCATATACTACATCAGTTGGCTTTGGCATTTTTGGTAGAGGACAATCTGCATCCACATGAGAGGCCGAATCACAGAAAATACATAACACATCAGTGCAATCGTCCGCCACATGACTGTTCATATCACATCTAAAACAAAGGACCTTGTCCTGCTTCTGGCTTTGGCCGTAACCCCACCTTGAGCATTAGCAACAGCAGGTGTAACAATAGCGTTCAGCTCACCAATTTGTGCCTGTCCACTTGGCTGAAGCTGAGGATTAGTAGCTCTAGTGACAAATGCAACTACCTCTGTTGGGCCACCTTGCTGTCCTTCTGGCTCCTGTTGCCCATCTCTTCTATTATTAGTGTTGCGATTACGCACCCGCCAACGATCACCACCCCCGCTTCCTTGATAGCCAGAATTGTTTGTACGGCGATAATTCAGGTTATGCCCATAAGCATTATTAATATGGCCTCCTCTACGCCCTTCTTCAAAATTACCAAACTCACCACCGAAAGCAGCCCCATTGGCATTAGAGTTAGCACGAAAACCTTGATGCTGCTGCCCCTGGAAGAAAGCAGGTCCCCTAAAATTGTTGCCGCCTGAACCGCTGCCTTCACCTCGCTCGAACTGAGAGTGTGCCGATCGGAAATTCTGCCCTCCATACCCTTGTGCTCTATCGTTTCCTTCCCATCCGCCCATATTTCTCTGATTATTGAAACCAAGATTACCTCCACGTCCTCCCGATGCATTTGCTTGATGATTACCACCGACAGGGCCTTGTCCCCAATCGTAACCACCGCCTCTTGCAGCAGCCCCGAAGATGAACTGCTGCCTGCCATTGTTGGGGCCAACACCTGAACCACCATTTTCATTCTGTCCCCCATTAAAACCTCGTCCCGCCATCACGACGACAGCGTAAGATCGTCACGTCACCGCCAACTGCAAGGGAGGAGCAATCAAGATTTGTGGACGTAGCCCTAAAACCCTATCATGCGATAGCACCCCAAGGCCTTGTGCCTCTTAAATTTTCTGGCCATAATTTGTTACGAATATCTTCCCTTCGGATTGGAGGTCATCCCTAGAGTCAAGAATTGGTGGGCGGAGGTGATCCATAGGGGTTCCCAGCACGGCAAAGTTCTTGCTTCCTTGACCATGCTCATATCTTGGGAGCTGGAAAGAATGTAATGCCCGAGTTTTTCGTAATCAACCCTCCACTATGGTGATGGTGGTGAACAAAAAAGGACGAGGCCAGGCTATGGTTGCTAGCGGGGGCTAAGGTCTTGAGTGTTTTGATACCGCGAGAGTAGACTATTTTTTTAGGCCAAGCTTTGACTTGGCCATGGCTTGTAACAACTCTAAAAACTTTCTTTTTAATTAATGAAAACGTCAAATATTTTGCCTTGTTTAAAAAAACATGGTCTAAGTTTACCAAACTGGTGCACCCTTTGGCAACTATGAAAGTATGATACAAATAAAAAGAGCTTGCAGGAATACTTGTTTCCCAGATTGAAAAAACCCTTTAGCCTAGAATAAATTCCATGTTGTAGCACCAAAGGCTGAGCTTGTCGGCTAACCTGGGGCGGCGGTGCTTGGTGGCGCCTTGCCCACAATGATGTGGCGGCGCTGATTAGATCCTGACGGCTAGGCTCCAACGTGGCCAAGGCCAATGACCATGTCGCCCGCAGACGTTGTTATTTTGTTGAAGATGTTGTTGTTTTGCCGCTCTAGCCTCCCTCTCGGAGGCTTCGGAAGAAATTCTAGATCTAGGGTCTCCCGGATCGGACGGTGACGACACTATCATAGTCATTCTCTCTTGCAGGCATCATCTTGGAGCACGTTCAGGCTGGATGGGTTAGGATGTGGAGCGGTGTTGCATCTTCTGCATTGACGACGGCGAGTCTCGACAATGTGGTGCAATGGAGCATTAGTGCGGACGCGTGTTTATGAACGCGAGCATGGTAGTGACCCAGTTTTTTGTCGACGGTAGGACTGGCGAGGATCATGCAGACCTCTGCATTGTTCGATGGTGGTGATGGCTTCTGGAGCGTGTGCCAGCGGTGCTCTCTCATAATCTGGTGGACCGGATGTCTGCTACCGGTGCACCATACGGATGACTCGGTGATACCACCGGATCTAGTTGGTGGGGCATTTATTTGTGATCGCATGATTTCCCCTATTGTCGAGTTTGTAGATGTGCAGTGGTGGTTTCATGCTCATTGATGTCTTTTTTCGTTAGACCTTTGTTGAATAATAAAGAAGGTTATGTGCATCTTTTTTAATGTACAACCCCGATGGATGGGCTGTTTTGAGAGTGAGTTGCTAAAATAGGGTCCACCAAACAAGTTTCCCTTCCTCGGTCAATGAGGGCACTCCTCGCTTTGGTGCCCTTGCACACCTTAGGCTCCTCGTCCTCGTTGCCAGTGTGCCTCTATGGATCATTTTTTATCTCAGCACGATGCTCCACTTTTACCTCGCCCCGAGTGGTACTGTTCCTGGCGGCGAGGTCGACAACCGTTCTTCGAGGTGCAGATGCAACATCAGTGGAGAAGCATCGAATATCGTTTCTTCTTTTGCTTCTGTTTTGAGGTATTCTGAACCTTTTCCATGTTCAAAGAAAAAAATGGTGCCAACAAGTTTTCTACACGAGATACATCGCGTCAATATATTTAGTGAACATGGTGGGTTGACGAGAAATTTCTTGAATGAATTACTTATTTTCATGAAATATGTGTGTAGCGAACAATAAAATAGCATGAGTAAAAAACAAGAGTTGGCGCCTTTAAGCGTCCCATAACACGTGGCGAATAAAGCGTCGGCGGCGATGGGAGCGGAGCAAATACGAGAACTTTGAGAAAGGCTACGGGGCATGGGGTCAAAGATGTCTTGGGAGAGAAAATCCAGTGTTTTGGCCATCAACACTTCGAGTCGAGACGTCCACCACTGGATCTTAGATCATGTTAGGTCACGTTATAAGGGTGTTGATATGAGATTTGACAAATAGTGGTCGAGCTCCATGGAGTCATTTATTTAAAAAAAACGAAAATCATATTCTGATGTTTTAGCAAAACTGAAAGAAAATCCCACATAGTAGGAATATTTTCACCTTACCATTCTTACACTATTATTTCTGGACCATTGGTGAAACGAAGATCCAACGCATAGCCTGTCACTGGGCCCGGGTATTCGATGTGTATCTCTATATCTGTGTCCCGTGATATATAAACAAGGCGAGGGAGGCGACCAATGGAGGAGTCGTGTCTGTCGTCGCTCACCCATCATCGTCTCCCCCTCCTTTGCTGTAGGAAGGATAGCAGTGGAGGATGAAGAGCCTTCTTGGGGAAGAGCGCAGCTTCATCATCGAGAGCGACGACGACGTAGACGAGGAGGACCCAACCCACAATGACGCCGGCGGCGACCACGACGAGGACGAGGATGGGTCCTCGTCGGACTCGTCGTCGTCCTGCGCCACCCCGCGCTTTGGCGGCGGAGACGGCAGCCACCCCAACTCCTACACCAACCAGTGGCCCCAGAGTTACAGGTACTACGGTCCATCCTGATTTTCCTCTCCGATTCCCGTCAATCAAGTGCAATAGTTCTTCTGTCTTTGATTCATCAAATCTCGAAATTCCTCATCTGCCGCATTCACTGTATCTCCATCCGACTAGTGTTCGAGAGTTCCATGTCTGTGTGCAATCCGAGAAAAATTGTTAAGGGTGTTCTAATCCACACTCTTGGAACAGCCCGCCCAAACCAGACACCTCTGCTCTCCTCTGTTTTCTTGTTTCTTCTTTCAACAACAGAGCAGAGTAGAGCTCTCCTTTCTGTCTGACGACGACCAGCTCCGTTTTCTGTGGATCTATTTGCACGGTGCTGACGTGGCAATGGATCCTCATCGTCAGAGTGGAAAAGTTGGGTTTGTGTTTGGCGCTACTATAATGGATCCCAAATCTACCTGTACCTGTCTCCAGTCAAGTGGTGCTCTGTTTATCATTAGTTTTTTTTCCATTAATGCTGTCCCATTACCACCACAATTCTGATTGGGATGCCAAGCCATGCCATGCCATAACAATATATAGAAGCTGTAGAGATCAACCCATGGTGGGGTGATCCAGCTCAGCCTTAGAGTGGACCAACACCTAGCTGTCATTACCTTCAGTCTGGTTGTTCTTCCTCAGATGTGACTCCACTATATTTCCTTTTCAACCGAGCAAATATCGTTCTTTTTTTTTTCCCGTAGAAAGAGTTGTTTTCAAATTGTACACATAAAAATTTGCTTGACGTGGTTTTCATTTATGTCCTGAATTAATTTAATATGAAACGCCTTTTCTCTATCAGACCACAACGTGTGCGCGTGACAACTCGTTCATAGAATGAACCTGAATTTTTCTTTACTGAGAAGTCACAGAATGCAGCGACGCGGTTGTTGGTTAACGAGCACGAGGATGGAGGGAAAATGCACCCATAGAGGCTGATGGGCTCGGCATGCTCTGTTATCTGAAAAATATCTAGTTTTACCAGATGACTGCTACTCCAATATAAGAACTATTTTTCTTAAAAGAAGATATTATAATTGCCAGCATAGTTTGCGCTGCTTATATCATCTCTGAATAACAATACATTTCCTCTCTTGTATCGCAACAGGCAATCGATCGACATTCTCAGTAGCGTGCAGTCGCCCAGCCTGAGTTTCCTGGGGACACCGACACTAAGTAGACTGTCCAACTCTGGCCACTGCATTCTTTGTTGCTGAGGTGCAGGGGAACTACAATGTGTTACTCGGAAGAGATTGGCTTCATGCAAATCAATGCATGCCATCTACCATGCACCAGCAACTTGTGCAATGGATCGACGATGAGATTGAAGTCGTTCATGCTGATAACTCGGCGTGTATTGCCTTAGCAGAGTCCATTGTTGGTTGGCAGCATTCCAATGTCACATGTCTTTCGGGACATGATTTATCCGGGTTCGATTTCCTGAGTGCTACCAGGGACGGATTCGTGCCAGTATCCTTAAAGCCGGTTGGAGATAATCGGCTGCGACTCAAATAAATGAACCCCAATAATAATGCGTGGTTGCAGAAACATCTGGACAAGTATCGGGCCGGGAGGAACGATATGTGTGAAGCAATTGAAGAACCAGACGACATGGACAAGTTGGGACAAGGTTTTACGTTGGCCGACCCGCTCGAAGAGCTGGATATCGGGGATGGCACTGTTCCTAGGCCGACATTTCTAAGTCAGAATCTAGAAGCCGATTATAAATCCAAGATAATCGTGCTAGTCAAGGAGTACGTGGACTGCTTTGCTTGGGAATACCACGAGATGCCCGGGTTAAGCCGAGAGCTCGTCGAGCATCGGTTACCGATAAAAGCCGGCTTTAGGCCATATAAACAGCCGGCTCGTAAATTCAACCGGCAATATATGACCGGATTAAAGAGGAGATCAGCCGGCTTCTAAAAGCCAATTTTATCCGGCCTTGCAAATATGCCGAGTGGATTTCCAACATTGTGCCGGTCGAGAAGAAAGGATCCGGTAAGATCAGAGCATGCATAGATTTCCGAGATTTAAACCGAGCTACGCCCAAAGATAAATATCCTATGCCAATAGCCGACATGCTTATCAATGACGCCTCGGGGCACCGAGTCATCAGCTTTCTGGACGGGAACGCGGGGTACAATCAAATATTTATGGCCGAAGAGGACTCGGCTAAGACAGCGTTTCGCTGCCCCGGGTTCGTTGGTTTATTCGAGTGGACAGTAATGACCTTTGGGTTGAAAAATGCTGGTGCCACATATCAGAGAGCGATGAACTTAATATTTCATGATCTCCTTGGAGTCGTACTAGAGGTATATATTGATGACGTGGTTGTCAAGTCGGACGGCGAGTTAAATCATTTGGCCGACTTACGCCTTGCGTTTGAAAGGATGAGGAAGTACGGGCTCAAGATGAATCTATTGAAGTGTGCTTTTGGTGTGTCGGCTGGGAAGTTCCTTGGTTTCATTATACATGAAGCCGACATAGAAATCGACCCGGCAAAGATTGAAGCTATCCAGAAAGTGCAGGTGCCGACTTGTAAAAAGGACATGCAGAAATTCCTGGGCAAGGTAAATTATTTGAGAAGGTTTATTACTAACTTGTCTGGAAAAGTTGATGCGTTCACACAGATCCTTCGGCTCAAGAATGATGACGGGTTTACCTGGGAGGGCAAGGCAGCAAGAGGCGTTTGCTAGCATAAAAGCTTGTTTATCCAAACCTCCAGTTCTAAGGAAGCGACTCGTGGTCTGCCGTTCCGGCTTTACATTGTTGCTGAGGAAAAGGTAATTGGAGCAGCCTTGACTCAAGAAGCCGAAGGACAGGAGTACGTTATCACATACTTAAGTCGGCGACTGCTAGATGCCGAGTCCAGGTACAGCTTTGTGGAAAGGTTGTGCTTGTCTCTTTATTTTGCTTGCACCAAATTGCGCCATTATCTTTTATCTGGTGAATGCAAAGTTCTTAGTCAGACCGATGTCATCAAACACATGATACATAGGCCGATTCTTAGTGGACGAATCGGCAAATGGGCGTATGGGTTGGTTGAGTATGATTTGGCTTATGAACCTCTCAAATCTATGAAAGGCCAGATTGTAGCCGACTTCATCGTTGAACATCGGATTGACCTAGAGCAAGAAGCCGACTTGAATCTTGTGTCGGCTGTACCGTGGAAACTCTACTTTGATGGCGCGGTTTGCAGTAGTGGACAAGGAGCCGGCATTGTGTGCATATCACCCCACGGTACTATCTTTGAAGCCTCCTGTCGTCTCGATTATTTTTGTACTAACAATGAAGCCGAATATGAAGCCCTTCTATTCGGGTTAGAGATTCTAAAAGATGCAGGAGTAACTCATGTCGAGGCATATGGTGATTCACTACTTGTCGTCCAGCAAGTGGCCAAGATCTTCCAGTGCAACAGTGGATCACTCAACACATACCTCGACAGGTGCCTGGATATCATATCGACTTTGGATTACTTTTCTATATCTCATGTTTCCAGGCAAGACAACTGGCTCGCCAATGATTTGGCACAGCAGGCATCAGGCTATCATGTCAGCAGAGGAGTATTTTTCACAGCAGAGAAGCCGATGCTAGTTATCGTCAATGACTCGGAAGCTGGAGGAAAAGCCGAGTCATCTAACTCGGATGTTGGAGCAAAAGCCGAGTCATCTAACTCGGAAGATGGAGGGAAAGCCGGGTTATCTAATTCGGCTCCAGGAGAACCCGGCGAGACTCGGTCAGTTGATTGGAAGACACCCATTATTGATTATCTAAGGAATCCGAGTCAGAAAACTGAGAGGGCTATTCGGCGACTTGCTTTCAAATATACTCTAATGAATGACGAGTTGTATCGCCGAATAGCTGATGGTCTTCTTCTCAAATGTCTGGATAAAGATCAATCCCGGGTTGCCATGGGAGAAGTTCATGATGGATTGTGCAGGACACATCAGTCGGCTCACAAGATGAAGTGGATGCTCAGACGAGCCGGGTTCTATTGGCCGACGATGATTAATGACTGCTTTCGATACTATAAGGGATGCGAAGCGTGCCAGAGATTCGGAGATATTCAGCTAGCACCGGCTTCACTTCTTAACCCGGTAGTAAAGCCGTGGCCTTTTAGAGGATGGGCATTGGATTTCATTGGCATGATTAACCCGGCTTCATCCAAAGGGCATCGGTTCGTGCTGGTCGCTACTGACTATTTCACCAAGTGGTCCGAAGCAGTACCCCTCCGGAATATGACCCACAAAGAGGTAATCCAATTTATTACAGAGCATATTGTTCACAGATTCGGTATTCCGCAGACTCTCACTACAGATCAAGGCACCTCCTTCATGGCTAAAGAGGTGAAGCAATTTGCCGAATCACTCGGGATCAAGATGCTCAGTTCATCTCCATATTACGCTCAAGCCAATGGACAAGCCGAGTCAAGCAACAAAATTCTGGTCAGGTTGATCAAGAAGAAAGTACAGGACTACCCGAGGAGGTGGCATGAGGTACTGTCCGAGGCATTGTGGGCTCACCGGATCTCAAGGCAGGGTGCGACCAAGGTAACTCCTTTCGAGTTAGTTTATGGACAAGAAGTCGTTTTGCCGATAGAAGTAAATCTGGCTGCTTTGAGGTTCGCTAAGCAAAACGATTTGTCAGCCGTGGAGTGTCACAATTTGATGATGGATAACATCGACGAGGTGGCCGACAAACAGATCAAAGTTTTGGAGGATATCGAGAAGGAGAAGTTGTGGGTGGCAAGAGCTTACAACAAGAGAGTCCGGATCAAGGATTTTCAACTCGGTGATTTGGTCTGGAAAGTTATATTACCAATCGGTTCAAAAAGCCGAAAATTCGGTAAATGGTCACCGAGTTGGGAAGGGCCGTTCCGAGTCGTAAGGATTGTACCCGGTAACTCATATCTGGTGGAGACATTGGAGGCAGCATTTTGCCTCGAGCTATCAATGGGAAGTACTTGAAGAAATTCCACCCGAGTGTGTGGCAAACTGCGTAAAACACACATATGGCCGATGAATTGAAACATCGCCCTTAGACAAATTTTCTACATTGAATATTTTCTAGTACGCTAGATTTACTAGAAAACAGGGGGGCATGTGTTATCACCATTTTTGGCAGGTACCGGATCAAGCTTACTCGGAGGCGATGGCGATTCGGTGGATCCAGCAGGAGTTACCCGTTCAGAAACCGGGTCATAGGTCCAAGCTAACTCGGAAATGGACGACTCGGAAGACTCAGATGACGACCCGGCAGGAGAATCCTGGTTCAGCCAAAACCTGGTTTGATCAAGACCTGGTACACGACTCGAAGCCTCCCGAAGATTCCAGAAGTTACGCCCGGGATGCCAAGATGCGGGATGATGCTTGCAAAGCCCAAAAACAGAGGTCGGTGGCGCCAGAAGGAGTTCGGGTTCAACCCGGAAGACAAAAGGTGACTTTCCAAGAACCGGAGATGTCCAGCACGAATCCGGCCGGGAGTCTTACCTAGTTTAGAAGTAGAAACCGACCTAGTCCATGAGTTGTAATCCTTGTAGAAGTCCAATACTTGTACGGGAAGTCCAGCCGCTTCGCTATATATATGTAGGAGGTGACGGCCGATTGAATCAAGCAAACAATCTACAATCAATACAAACCCTACTTTTTACCCTCAAAACCCTTGTTCCTGCTTCCGTTATTCGGCGACTTCTACGAGTTCATCGAATATCGACAACCGGGTTGAGAGCGGCCAAGTCCGGCTTAACTCAGCCAATCGTTGCCGGCTTCCTCCGACGGGGTCCCTCCCGAGGTGCTGGGGCGTCTGGTTTCAAACGTGTCGAGTCTCTGTCTTGCGTATCGCGCTGAGACCCGGCCTCCCGCGGGGCGAGTTGCGGAGTATCTCCCCCGGCACCGCGGGTATACGAGGACGTGTTCGTGTGACGCGTTTTAATCGCAACAATAATATTTATGGAGGCATCACGACAAGGAACAAAGACCATTGAGCCCAACTGCATCTTTGTCTAATAAGTCCACCGTGGGATCGCTATCCAGCCTGTCAGCTAACGGTATTAAGTTGTAAGCAACAGACATATGCATTAAGTAAAGCGCATGATGTAAGCAACACTAATATCAAATGAGACACTAGCGCCGTTGTTTTACCCTTAATAGCAACACCACACCCTAGCCCTTAGACATTTCTGTCACTCGTGCCCAGGAACAAAAGCGGGCATGAACCCACTATCTAGCATAACTACTCTCTCTTGGAGATACACACAATCATTTGGCCAAAGTAACTACGCACATCGGAGAGCATGCAAGAACATAAATAACACATATAAGAATCATGCACAATCTAAACATAACTTCATAATCCATCGGATCCCAGCAAACACATCACATAGCATTACAATAGTCGATCTTGATCATGTTAGGCAGCTCACAAAGTTGACCCAAGCCACATAAAAATTGCATAAACAAAGTAGAGGACGTCTAACTTGTTTTTGCAGAGGGGGTCATGTGATGTGGTATGGCCAATGTGTGATTTGTGATAATGTATGCAATGATCATGTTTGTAATCTTTTGCGACTTGCATGTCGACGAGTACGGCAACCGGCAGGAGCCATATGGTTGTCTTTTATTTTATGTGACCTGCGTGTCATTGAATCACCATGTAATTGCTTTACTTTATTGCTAAGAGTAGCATTAGTTGTAGTTGCAATAGTTGGTGGACAACCATGGTGATGGCGCCACGATAATGGAGATCATGCCGGTGATGGAGATCATGCCGGTGCTTTGGAGATGGAGATCAAAAGCACAAGAAGAAAGGCCATATCATATCACAATTATGAATTGCATGTGATGTTAATCCTTTTATGCACCTTATTGTTATGCTTAGATGTGATCGCGACGGTAGCATGATAAGGTGATCTCTCACGTTAATATCAAGATGTGTTCTCCCCTAGTATGCACCGTTGCCAAAGATCTTCGTTTCGAAGCACCACGTGATGATCGGGTGTGATAGATTCTACGTTCATATACAACGGGTGTAAGCCAGATTTACACACGCGAAAATACTACGGTTTCCTTGACGAGCCTAGCATGTACAGACATGGCCTCGGAACACAAGAACCGAAAGGTTAAACACGAGTCATATGGACGATATGATCAACATGGTGATGTTCACCTTTGAAGCTACATCATCTCACGTGATGATCGGTTGTGGTGTAGTGGATTTGGATCGTGTGTCACTAAACAACCAGAGAGATGTTGAGTTTAGTGGGAGTTCATTAAGATGAACTAAAATTATCATAAACAAAAGTCCTAAAGATGTCTTTGCAAAAATCCTTGTAGATCATGGTCGACTACGGTAGTCTGTTCGTTGCTGAAAAACTGCGTCTAGATGGGTCAAACTTTATTGAGTGGTACCTGTTTCGTGAAAGTCCTACACGCCAATGACTTGCTCAACGTGCTAGAAGAACCAATAGGAGATAAACCTGAATATTTCTGCAAGCTATGAAGAGTACATGGAGTGGTTTTGAACCACCTACTTGAAAGTCAAGTGGATGATGTGCACCTTCATGAGTTCTGACCTAAGTAAACAATTCAAGAACTTGATTGCAATGGAGATTGTTGATGAGCTGAAAAATAGTTTTTCAGCACAAGTTAGAATTGTAAGGTTCGAATGTCTGAACGGTTTTCTTTCACTCAAGATGGAAGAGAACACTTGCTTGGAACAACACCTGAGGATAATGCATGAGATACATCATCGTCTAGTGCTTGTTTGGAACCACGAGATAAATGACGGTTTCGCGATAGATGGGGTGATACGCTAGCTTCTCCCCAGCTTCAAGAATTATGTCGGAGACTATGTCATGGGAAGGGATTTGATCACTTTCTATGAGTTTGTGTCTCGGCTGCGTCATGTCAAAGTGGAACTCATAGCAAGAGAAGTTGACAATGCAGAAAGTATATAGTGATATACAAGTTATAAGTGTTTAAGTCCAAATTGCAATTGTGGCGGTTCCGATAAGTATTTGATACTCATTCTGTTTTATGAAAACAGAACCTGCTGCTTGAGATTTGCATAAAGGATATGGGAAGACGTTGTGGAATGGTGGCAATCAAGGAGTTGATGCTGGCAACGATCTGTCTCTACATTTATCATTTTGGATTAGAGGATTTGAATAAGTGTTGTAATCGAATTAAGTGTGATTTTAATTAGTGTGTCTTGCTTATGTGAGACGGTTATTCATGTTAAAGACAATGGTTGTTCTATTTTCATGAGTGATCATTTTTGGAAATCACAAGTTTTCGATTATAAGTGTGTTATTATTATTATAATCTAGATGATAAATTGGTTGAACATTTATAAAATATGTGACATACTAAAATATCCAAAACTTAATAATGACAATTGTTTTAGTCGTGCTAAAGATTGAATAAACATTTTGATGTTTTATCAATGCGCCTTATTGAAGGAGTATGACTAAAATGCCACCCTTTGGAAGAGTGCCATGAGTTGCCGAAGATAAACACAAGTGTTGGTTGTATTTTCAGCAAATGTTAAATGTCATTATTTTGTGCGCTCCATCATAAATGATTAAATAGGTGTATTTATTCGAGTTATGATATTTGATGAGATCAAATAAATTTCTGGAGTTTAGGATATTAAGTTAACAAGAAAATTGAGTCTTTATGATTTGATCAAAAGAGACAAGATATTTGAGTTATATGTTAGTATGTTGACTTGTGAGAAGTGTTATCACAAATTACAATGTTTAGAATATTTCAAAGGCGTTTGATATGTCCTAAGATATTGTAATCACACACTATTTGATATTGTGTGGTCTCAAAGAAGGGTTTTATTTCAGGGGGTTTAATAATAGCATTTAGATTTATTTGATAACCACTCTGTTTTATAAATAAGGATCTATTTAATGATTCGCATAAACATTTTTCATATGAGTTATGAGAAAAGGTGGTTTCATTAATTATGAGATAATTAGAGACTATTGCGAATAATGTTGTAGTATATTCATAAGTATGACTATGAATGTGATTCCACAATATGAGACTAAAAGGGCAAACCAATTTGTTGGTTGTGCTAAGTGTTTTAGTGGTTTATCGTGAAAAGGTTTCACTGATAAAAGAATTGATGGAATAAATGGAAAAGCTAAAACCTTGCTTGTTCATGTATCAAGTGGCACATATGTAAAGTGCTATGTTGGTTAAAACTTGACACATAAAGGAATTAATGATGGTGATCATTGAATTTCGGTTTAGCTTATCTAAAGAAAAGTAGGATTCATGAATATAAAATTTTGTCAGGTTACAAAATAATATTCATGAGTTACTTGTCATGTTTCAGAAACAAGACATACCTACGAAACTACAAAGAAGAAATAGAAACCTTAAATACGAAAATGACTGAGAGTCATCCTATGTTAAGTTTAAATCATAAAGTAATTGTTACTTGATTTTGTGAAAGCATTGTTTCACATATTTATTCTTCAAAAGGGTTTTAAGGAATAAATAAACTTAAAGCTAGTAAAGTACTAGCGTTTCGTATAAAGAGTTCTCGATATTAATAGTTAATTAAGAATTTTGGAGGTGTCCAAAATATCGAGAAAATACACGAGTGTGATCTAATTAAGATATGTGGCGACATATATTAAGTTAGAGCAGAAACTATTTTCCATGATCAAAATATGTGGTGACATATGTTTGAGTGGGAGCTAGTTAAATCATGGTCAAATATAAGGATAACATATTTCTGAGTGGGAGCCAAAGTGGTTTCACAATTTAATATGTGTATGGTGTATATTTGAGTGGGAGTTTACAACATCTTGTTTGTGTGAAATGGAGATTTCATAAATGTTGTAAATAAGTCAGGAACCAACGTATAACTTATGAAGTTAGTCAAATATCCATGGAGATGGATGTATCTATGGAGGATAGATATATTTGATAAGCATTATGTCAGGATGTTTAACCTAAGAAAGATTTTGAAGGAGTTCAAAATAAAACAAGAGAAGAAAGGTTCATCTGCTTGTGAGAAATAGGTGAAACATTAAGTTGATAACTCAGTACAAAAATGATGGTTGGAGGATATGTTAGTGTTCGCTATGAATTGTTCATAGGACTAAAACATATAAGAACCATGTGTTTGTATTTGACGATATGTGACCCAAGTTCTTGGTTAGAAGAACGTGTTAGAATGAGGAGTCATTTTAACATAAAGATGAGATAAAGGAATCTAGAGATTGGTAGACTTGGTTGAAGTCATAAAACCAAACTAGATTGGGGATCTCATAATAGCAGAAGCGCAGCGAAAGCATGATCGAAAATATCGAAGTGACATGATTGCATTGTCGATTTGTGAGTCTACAACATATAGGAGTATATGATTAATTCAAGGATTAAAAGATATAATATTATGGTTTGAGAAATTTTGTTTCAAGACTGAGTGAGTTCCAGGTGCACATGCTATGTGAAAGTTCTCTTGACTGATCATACGTCATGTAGGCATAATGGGAAACGAAAATCTCACTCTCTAACCAAATATATTATATTCATCATGTGATGATGTGAATTATCATATGATGATAATAGGTTTATCATGAGATGATAAAGTAATGTCAAATTAGGTGACGTTGACGTTTTGCAAAGAACATAAAGAACTGTATAGTACAGAACACGGACAGAACCTCTTCCACGAGCAAACATGATCAGCACTGAGACTCCATGAGTGTTAGACACCATGAGTTTTGGATCGAGAAAATGTAAACTGGATTATTAACTCTAGTGCAAGTGGGAGACTGTTGGGAATATGTCCTAGAGGCAATAATAAAATGGTTTATTAGCATATTCATGTTTATGATAATAGTTTATTATCCATGCTATAATTGTATTAATTGGAAACATAATACATGTGTGGAATATAAACAACAGGTGTCCCTAGTAAGCCTCTACCGGACTAGTTCGTTAGTCAAGAGATGGTTAGAGTTTCCTAACCATGGACTTGTTACAGTCACTTGATAACGGAGTCATATCATTAGGAGTAATGATGTGATGGACAAGACCCGATAATAAAGAGTTGCAATTGATCGTGTCACACAAGTTTCATTGCCAACACTTTTAGTATGCCAAGTATAGTTTCCTTAGACCATGAGATTATGTCACTCCCGTTTACCGGAGGAATACTTTGTGGACATCAAACGTCACTTCGTACTGGGTGATTATAAAGGTGGCTTTCAGGTATCTCCGATGGTATTTGTTGGGTGACATGAATCAAGATTGGGATTTGTCCTTCCTTGTGACGGAAAAGATATCTCTGGGCCCTCTCGATAATATAGCATCAGAAAGGTTGCAACCATGTGATTAAGTGTTAATCACGGAGATCCTATATTATGGACGAGTAAAGAGAATTTGCCAGGTAACGAGATAGAACTAGATATGGAGATATCGACGATCAAATCTCGGGCAAATTAAATATCGGTGAGACAAAGGGAATCGTATATGAGATTAAGAATCTCCGGCATCGTGGTTCAATCGATAAAGAACTTCGTTGAATATGTAGGAGTCAATATGGGCATCCCGGTCCCGCTATTGATTATTGATATGATCATGTCTGCATGTTCTCGAACCCGTAGGGTCACACACTTAACGCTCCGATGAAGCTAGGGTTTGCGATGAGATATTTGATGGTATGAACGAATGGTGATTCGGAGTCTCGGATATGATCCCGGACGTCACGAGGAGTTCCGGAGTGGTCCGGAGAATAAGATTCATATAAGGAAAGTGGTTTTCGGAGGTATCGGAAAAGTTCCGGAATATTTCGGTAGGGTACCGGAAGGTTCTAGAAAGTTCTAGAGGAGTCTAAAAGTGGGACCCACATAAGATATGGGGCCCACATGGACCAAAGGGGGTGCAGCAACCACATGGGCTGCGCACCACCCAATGGCCCACATGGGCCTAGCCGGCCAAGCAAGGGCCAAGGGGCCCAAGAGGGGCGCC